>WWPM01016500.1:0-10641 GCA_023279145.1 Glomeris maerens | reverse complement strand
TATAAAAACAATTTTAAGGAGAAAAGCGACAGAAACTGATGATTGTTACAGCTAATGAAATATAATTTGCGTTTTAACAATTTTTGTGTAGGTATGTCGATATAATCTAGCTATTACAGCCCTAAAAAATAATATCCCTAACCCGCTTTCACCTAAATCATGGAATTTCTCGACATCTACAGTATTTGGGATAATTCGCAGAATTTGATATTCGACATGCTGTATATAAGAAATCATCTCTACACAATTCACGATTCACCCTAAAACGAACAAAAAATCAGTTATTCTGCTAAAACACAAAACAATATCTCCGCACCATGGAATATTTTGAAATGTTATGCATAAACTTGTAGACAATGTTATGCTATTTAAAATCGTCAATAGCATAAATGTTATCTAAAACGCACTGCTAGCGTGCTATTAAGGAAAAACCTAATAAAACTGGTGTTTTTTAAACGGTTATTTACAAGATGGCGGAAAACGCACAAAGGGTACAAGGTCGAAAACTTGTATTTTTTATTAGACGGTCGATGCATACAACATTTATTCTGAAAATCAAAATTACTCCACCTTTTGCACGGCAAAAATACTATTATTGTTCTGGATTATACAAGAGTTAGACAAAAGTGTTTAAGCACTGTTTGCGTGTCGTCAATCAACAGATAAAAATTACATTAACGATGAATGACAGTTCCAAGTTACATAGCAGGTGTCCACAATTACAAGAGATTTGCCTCATGCACCTCCATATGTTAAATTCATTTAATTGTAATTAAGGATTCGTGTCCAAAACCCCATGGTTAAAAAAAACTCGTAGGGGACTGACATGCATGAAGTTTTGCTAAGTGCAAAGAAATAAAGAACAGAGCATGCTGCCATGTGTATGGCACGTCAATAAAAGCTGAAGTGTGTCGTAAAGTGACAACAATGGCCAGCAGCAGGATTCCAGAAAAGCCCAAAGCCCAACACGACATCTGCCGGCCGATATATGAACTAAACGCGTTTCCACTTACCCCAACTAACGGCGGCGGTTCAATTGAATTTTGAAACTGTGAATCAACTTACCTGCAAAGAAAATAAATACTATATAGCCTATATAATTACAATAATAACATTCTCAACATGTATACATAACATATAGATATATGAACATTCAACATATTTAATTATGAAGGAGTAAAACTTTAAATTGCACATAATATTGATGCCCCATGCATCTTTGATATGCTGAAACCACTGAGCTAAAACGGGTTGAATTTCACAAAAAGTCATTTTGAGCAGAAGTTGGAATTCTGCCGTGTACTTCACATAATACAAGGTATACTCCATGAAATTTTCAAGATATTTCATTGGATATTCGTCAAAGATATGCATGTTAAACCCCGGGAGCGATATCTATAGTTACACCGTAAAAATCCTGCAGTCGTAAATATTTAACGGAATTTACAAGTTGTGCAACTTGCAACTGGAAAAAAGCTGCATGAAATATTTCTCATGAGACAAGAAAAAGAAGTGTGAAATCTTTAAATAAGTAACGATGCACTTGAATCTTTAGGAAGGAAAAATGTATAGTTTATAAGCGTGCATGGAGTACATTGTTTACCGATATGCGCAAAAGTGCACATATAAATCAGCACAAGTTACACTTTTACTGAAAGATAATTCGGATGCATACCATGAATTTCAGTTAAAACTGGTGCAAACCATTTAAATTTGAACGTTGTTTGTTGATAGGCTACAACAAAAATCCTTGCTAAATCTTTATATCAAACACAAAATCATTATTTCACGACATATGATAAATTTCCAGCTTTTAAGTGCCTAAATTTAATTATTAGCTGTATAAATTGACTAGTTAATGCAAGACAACATGATTCCTTCCGAAAAATTTGTCAAATAAGTGAATTTGAGTACAAAGAGTTGCCTCCCCTCCAATGTTGTAACACGTGATGAATATAAATAGAAAATTTATGTCATTAAGTTCCTGAATGTGGACTACATGTGAATAACAAATGAACAGCTATCATTAATTCAATCCAATTAATTATAGCAGATCAGAATTCAAGTGCACACTTCATTGGGCGCCATAAAGTTTCCCATCATTACAGCAAGTAACATATACTGTACGCAATATAAGCATTTATCCTTCATTCTATTCTGGACCGAGGAATGTGTCAAAATACTCAAAGGCATATGTAATTGAAATCAATAAAATGGCTGAAGTAATACGAGGAAATGTACAAGTATATAGTGCCAGAAGATTAATTGCATGCATGCATGCATGCACAAGCAACGAGATTAAAATAAAATTGTTGAAAAACTGAAATTTAATTCAATTTTTGTTGCTTTTCAACATTTATTGGGTAAATATAGCTACCTATTTATTTCTGTACAAATTGAATAAAAAACGATAAACATGTAGGATAGGCTTGCACTTCAGCGGTGTAGAACTTTATATTTTGAGGTGTATAATAAATAAATAAATAAATAAACTGTTGAGAAGTGTTATACGTCTATATACTATAGCTGGCTGGCAATGCTAAAGACAAACTCTTCCGAAAGCAATTCGCTTGTCCTTACGTTGCAAATTAACATATCCCCCTTATGAAATCAGGGACTTACAATTGAATGAATTCCTATATGCAGTGCAGATGGAGAATCGCAAATTAGCTTAGCAAGCATGCAAAAATGCACGCAGGCATATTGAAATGAATAATTAAATAATGCATAGACAAAGGTAATTACATTAGAAAAATTGCAAGAAACATTACATTATGGCAGCGTAAATTCATTATTAAGTAGGTGCATGGGCTTATAATTCTCTCTGGGTGATAAAAACGCAGTAAATTAGGAAGGTGAAAATGCATGTTCCTGCATGCAGCATACATGCAGTTACATGGTTGGAAACGATGCAGTGTGGAATTTATTTCAACAAGTTTCATGAAGATGTCTTTGGAAGGTAACATATCACTTCCAATAGAGTAAACCACATTTCCGGCATGAAGCTCGCCAATTTCCCCTCTGGTTCGCAACACCGACTTTTAGGCCTAACGAGAAAAACTACTCGACCGTGAAAAATTTCCTCCTCCTTTCCAATCTTGCATAGCTGCTGAATCTCACGGGAAACCTTCCGACATAAACCTCGCAATAACAAAAAAAAATTGGCATATAATCTATAGCTTATATAGGTGCATCGCCAATTTGTTATTCACTGTCCATGCAAAACAACAGGCCCATACTGCAGGACAAAGACAAAGACGAAGTGAAAACATATACAGCATATTACAACAAGCGGATTATTATAAAAATACATTAATGATCATGCAGTCAGTTTATGTGCACGTGTCCAGTTGAGCTGTTTTATGAACTTTAGAATTTAAATTATTAGTTTTGTAAATGTGAAGTCATGAAAATGGCAAAGTTTTGACTGTGGGGAATCATATTAACAGAAACCTCTGTAATCCGGACGCAAATCGACCTGGTTACAGAGGGTCCGGAGTACAGAGGTTAGAACAGATGCTTAGAACAGGCTGTTCTAAGCATATTTTGTTCTCTTATGATTTTTGATAACACGCTCTGTTTTGAAGATACATGGTCAACCGGTGGGTAGCGTGAACCCTTGGAAAAGCAATGTGCTTCCCTGTTTTGCATCACTGTTATATCACGAAATAGCTGGGAAGCATTTCCATGGGGCTGCACAGCACGTCTGCCAGACAATGCTTCTGAAAAAGGGTCATTATCATTTTACATATTGTATTGACCATTCACCTTGATGGTGGTGATTAAGAAATTGGATTGTTTCGCAGTGCAGCCCCATTGAAATGCTTCCCAGCTAATCAAAAATCATAAGAGAACAAAATTTGCTTAGAACAGTCAAGTGCATCAGCTCTTGTTTTTTGCCGCATGTTTTTGGGACACCCTGTATAACGACTTCAATAGGCCTTGTTCCGGCCAAGAGAAATCGTCTGGAACAAGGAGGGATCTGGTTTCCAGGCAGTCCGGATTACATGAGTTTCACATCTATACACCTCTGTATTATTCCCTCAGCAATCCGGTCGATTTGCGTCCGGATTACAGATGGTTCTAGAAGGAATAATTTTCCTTTACCCACACAAAGGTTCCAAAGACACGACACGTGTTTCGCCTAATTTTTGATCAACCCGACCGCAGCACTCCACAGCATCATCAGGTGTCAGAACCCGTTACAATTTGTTTTCACCAAAGTGCAGGAAATTTACGTATAGCCTACTTAATAAGAGCTTCAATATTGGAAAGATACAAAGAATGAATTAATGCGTGATGTGTGAAGAAATTCTTTTCCAAACTCAATGGCCCATCCGCGAATAATGACGTAAACACAGCTGGAGAATGTCTTTTCTCACTTGAAAACGTGTGTATGGTATACGTATATAAATAAGAGACTGTTTCAAGATTAGATAGAGGCATGCAGCGTGAATGCGACTGGCGATAGTCAACAAGTTCAGATGCACGCGCATGCGCGAAAGGCAGACAGAGACAGCCATAGTCAACGACTGCAGTGCCCTCTTCAGTGGAGGCAATTACAAAGTTGCGTGCACGCCTCAATGCACTGCGATGAAGTACCATATATAAAACTATAGCCCATATACGTGTCCCCTGTACTTGGCTTCAGATTGCGAATATTTTCAGTCTAAATAGTGCATAGAATTTGCGAGTTGGCCGTGATTGGACCAAAGTGCCCGGATGGTAGGTAATTAACTTGGCTGCTTGAAGCACGCATGCATTCAATCGATATCGATTTATCGACGTCATTGGCCCCTTCCATGATTTCAACCTAGCAATAATACGTTGTCACTGCTTCGCCTTAAAAACGCCAGAAATTGCCGATCACAGATCCAGTTCTGCATCAATAGCGTATACACAATGGATGAATGTATAGATTTACAACAAAATAACCTCATATGACCGGTAGTCATTGTGAATAACATCATGGGAAATGCCCCAAATTGAAAATGTTACCTCAAATTGGTTAGTACGTTATGAATGTAACAATTAGGTGTCAATCGATCAAGAAATAAAAATGTGGTCATAACTATAAGTTAATAGATGATTAAAATTATCTTAATCATACTGAAAGCAAGTTTCGACGAATTCGTATTTTTAAAAGCATATCGATAAGAGAATAGGCCTACATTGAAGGTGAAAATCGATAGATATTATCGGCAAATTGACGCTATTGAATATTGCACAAGGATATATGACGTAAATCGCATTGTGCTCAACGCATTATAGATGCATGGCAAAAAAACAGCACTTCCGCTAATTCGGCGAAAATTAATAATAAAACCACGCAACACGCGTTATTTGATCGTACAGCAAACCCTCAAAAACCGATTGGTTGCAAGGTGAACATTAAAATAAAATCAACGGATTTACATTTGTGTTTATCCAATGAAGAGGGGGTTATCACGAAAAGTCTGCGAGCGAATATTTTCCACGCAATGTAACTGCATGCAAATCAATAAGAATACACTGTCTTCAACGTGCCCTTTCCATGTAACGTAATAATATGAAGAAGTGACAGCTATAGGGCCTGCATTTGCATTTCAAGTTGCCTCGTTACTGCGATGACGTCACTTCTTTGATTCTCGTGTGGCAAAAAAAAAATATCTAGCTAACAAGCGCAATATACGATGTACCAATTTGTCATAATCACCATTACGGTGGAGTAAATGTACGCCTTTAAATTAGCTCACTAAGCGACAACCAGGCATCTTTAATAAAATATTGCCGCTTGCTTTACGAGCCTTTATAACGACAAAAATGTAAATAAACAGCGACATAAGTGCTTCTTCGAGATCATCTTTATTACCGAGCATCCAACTCAAACCCCCCACAGCATCATTGAAATTTATTTCTATATGCGAATATACAGAAGCTATATAAACAAACTACTTGGCAGCTTTCAAAACTTTTCTGAATTTCATTTGTTTGCGATTAAAAACTAGGTTTTAGCGACATTATGCGGAACAAGACACTTTTTTATTTCCAAATAGAAGTATGAAAATAGGAGATTATATTGGGATTATCTATACAGGTCTCACCTGGGACATTCTAAATGAAAAGGTGCTTTTGACCATTGATCTGGTATTAGAGTGCTTTTATATATGGAAATTGGATAAGAGTTGCGATATATAGCTAAAAAGCTCAAGTTGTTGGAAACTCATGCGCATGATTAGTGATGATGACCACTGGGCATTGGGTATGTATACAAGGTTGCGGCTAGTGGGAGCGCTGTCCAATTACTGGTTTCTGAGAGTTACGGTCGTTTGCTACCCGATAGGCCCTGATTAGAGGCTAAATTGAGCAACCATAACACGAGCAAGAAGAAGAAGACGAAGACGAAAAGATGACCCTCGTACACGATAACAGCTCACAAATAAGCCAATTGTTTCAGAATTATTCATTCGGGAACAAAATAGAAACGATCATTTTGCCCTGATCTACTCCCAATAGGTTTGTGAAAGGCAAGGTGTACCTTTTCTCCAAAGGTCAATGTTGTTCTTATACATAGCATATCCATCTGGACAGTACTTGCGTATATGTATACCGTATAAACAAATACAACAATCAGTTATTTACGTAGCCATCTGGTATTGTTTCTACAAATAACCTATGTTTGATAATATTTTGACATTTTCAGAGTTGAAATACTGTACCACGTATATAGGCTTCCGACATTTTTACGAATTGATTTATTGTACAAATATAAGTTAAACGCAACTTATATATGCATGGACATTGGGATGCAAATGTAAATTAAAACGTTTCACTTGTAAAATTAACGGAAGGATTGTTATATAACTCGTTGAATCCTACCAACAAAGGAACCATGTTCGGACTTGACACTGGAGTTTTGGGGGATGAAATTTGGAAGGATGAGAGGGGAAGATGAGTGGATGACATATGTTATCTGCATTGCTTGAAACTCCGCATAATCGCCAACCCAACCATCTTTCAACATCACCCATAACCTTCAACAATTACTAACAATAACCTCCAGCAACTCCATGCACTCAACCACCACCACAACCTTCTTCCCACCATCTAACCAAAAAGTAGGCAACAAGTTTTGTTGTCTACCTAAAAGATAACAAAACAGCTGCATCTTCGCTCCCATGCTTTGAGATCAGGTCTAAAACTGCACACGTGTCAAGCACTCATCCTTTCCTCGCATCCTTCCAAATTCCATCCTCCAACCCCAGTGTCAAGTCCGGTCAAAGTCATATCGATATTTGCAAAATCAACATATATACATAGGCTATCGCAGCTAGGCCATAAAGCAGGATATTTATGCTAATATTCAGTGAAGCCTGTGAAGGTGAAAGCGTTTCACTTCTTGGCCACAAAATGGCGGCCACAGATTGCAAATCGAACTCTTTTGAAGATGGAGGTTTGAACCCCGTGGGAAATTTCGCAAAAGTCGCAATGTGCTAGTGCAAACACAAATTACACAGCAAGTCAAGTGAATTATTTGGAGGATTAAATCGTTTACTCGATTGCTAATAACCGTGAATTGGCTTTACGTAGCGCCAGATAGCAAGAAATTGTTTGCATGTTTTTTTCCCCCGGATAGCTTCCATATACTGGTAGTTTATATCGTATAAGGCATTTCAAGTTCCACCAGTGTTTCGTGTTTTACATGGAATTCTAAAAGCTAAAGATGCTGCTTAATTGCATCGTGTGACAGTTGCTTTTCACGGAATATAATACGTAGGTTAATTATATCTATTATTTCGAGTCTTTAATCAAGTGAACGAAACACAATGCAATTCAATAAAAGGTTTATTGCAATATTGAATCAATTATACATATCTATGTTACATATAAATATAACCAGGATCGGTTGTGAGTCTTCTAAAATTCATGGACAAGTCTAGCTGTCATCCGACAATAGATTCAGCAGCTGTAAAAAGAAATCAAATTAAGATATTTGTAGCCTTATAGAAAATGGATGGATTAACTTTGTCATGTATGCACTTCAAACTCTGAAATTCAGATTTACATCTTATGGAGCAACGAACAACTTGATGTCCTTTATATCTTACAATACTTTTCGAGTTAAAGTGTATGCATGCTATGACCAAACACCCATGCAACTGCATACCTCTCTTCCCTCGATTGATCCATTGATATTTGTTGACACTTCAGGAGCGAGGAGACTGAGAATTTTCAATAGCTTAGGGCCGGCTGCGATAATCAAGCCCCCTAAGGTGACACGAGCTAAGCCGGTTGGTTTTTTCATGATACTTTGAATGATTGGACGTAATACTTCAAAAAGTTCCAAAGTCGGTGCGATTTTGTCTGTCATCCCTTGGAAATCCAATGTTATGGCAATGTAGCATTTGAAAAGCGCCAGGAAACCTTGGGTCAGCTCATTGCTGTACTTGGTCAGTAAAGAGGTTAGTGCAGAAGTGGTGGTGATTGTCTTCAATTTGTCTATGAATATTGGTAGGAAATCGACCATTGCCTTCAGATCACCTTGAACACTCTCCAGAGCCGATTTCAGACCAGGACTCAGGTTGGGTGAAGCCAATATCACTTTTAATTTGGCATCGACATCTATTATTCCGCTTAACATCGCTTCCAAATCTGCCTGGATAAGCGGTTTTACTTCGTTGAAATTCTCAGAATTCAACTTATTTATCGAACCGAAAATGGTTCCAATCTTTCCAGTAATAACGATCAGAGTTTCATTGACAGCTTTTAGATCTTCAACTTGCCGAGGCTCCAATAGGTTACGTGGTAAGGCTTGCAAGTTGCTCACCAATAAGCTAGTTAAAACCAGGAAAATTGCGTGTACAAGCTTCATAGTCGTATTAGACCTGAACACTGTTATTCTGGATTATAGGCAGTGGATGATTTTTGCTTTATGCTGTATGGGGGTTTTGGTAGGCTTTTTATAGGTAAAAATGTAGAGTTGAAGCACTTGAGGGTGTAATCAAGAGCGGTTCACTTATGTTTGCACAGGTCTGTAACGCTTTACTGGTTTAATTTTCTCGTTTGTTTATCTCACTTCCAATAAATAATGGAATGACCTGTTCTAAATTAGAACATTGTAATCAATCCAGTCGTCATACTGTGAAACGAAAATGCAGATGCCATGTAATTAATTGTTGCACATTATACTCGTTATACAGTGTATAGTCCTCAATAATCAGGTCCTAGCTTCTTATACAAACAATGTCGAATTAACAATGAACTAATAATAATAATACAGTACTATCACTCGTAAATTCAAATATGCATCTATAGGCTAATATTTCCCAAAAACTCTTTCGTTTTTCCAAATAAATTTTTATTGTTTCAAGATGGAATGCAAAAACATCCGACTTTCATATGGATTTCAGCATATTATTTTCAATCTAGAATGGAAGTTTATGCGGGCTAGTGCAAATATCTGAAGTCATGATAAGAATGACAAGCTATAGATAGATGCCTTTTTCAGATGTGTATCCCCTTCAGGAATGTTGCATGTCAGACCAAACAAAGCTTTCAGTTGTAGCCAATATGTTAGCATTTAAAAATATTAAAATGTTGCTATTTTTCTTGCTTGGAATTTTTGTCAATATTTTGAAATATTCTAGTCATATTTCAAATTGCTTGCTACAAACATATTCCAGAATACTTGTAGGATGCAACGCCATCAAACGTTTTCAAATAAATATACCCAAAATGTATTATTTCCTTCAATTTCATTGGGAAAATGGAAAAATTCTACAAGTTGCTATTAATTTTTCTGTAACTGTAGTTGAATATAGTACTGGTTTTATATGATAATATTTAATTCGATCATCATATAAATGTAAACATGTCGTGTTAAAAATATAGAAATTAACACGAGTCTCAAAATCTACGCATACTGCTGCCATTTCTGAACAATTACGTATTTCGCATTAAAATAACACGTATTTGCCGACTTTGATCCCAATCTGATGGCACATTTTTTTTAGCCTACTATAGATCTGCCAATGTATACGTATTATTACAATATTTGATCGGTACTATTTGCAGTTTGCAAATGATGAAAATAGGTCGCAATTAAACATCGAAATCTTCCCCACGTATAACAATCGCACCACAGGCGAACTTTAATTGCACATGTCTGCAGTTTAATTGTTCATAACATTTATCCCTCACGCTGTCCCAGTTCATATATCACGCTTGAGCATTTAGCATGATGCTTATACCTTATGTTTTTCAGACATTTGGGTCGTTTCTGACAAAACGAATCGACGCAAGGTATAGGAAAATTGCGATTTTATATAGTGTACTATAACAGCCATTGGGATCTTTTGAATTTGCTCGGCTCTTTCTCGTCTTATCTTAGGTTGGCAGCTATAGCTTCTCCTTTCTCAAACGATGTCGCTTTGAATCATGCAAGATGAAGAGGAG
Organism: Glomeris maerens; assembly: GCA_023279145.1. Taxonomy (NCBI): domain Eukaryota; kingdom Metazoa; phylum Arthropoda; class Diplopoda; order Glomerida; family Glomeridae; genus Glomeris; species Glomeris maerens. The sequence goes on along the minus strand of WWPM01016500.1, from coordinate 207 downwards.
TGATCAATGCCAAACTGATCTCTACTCCCATGCGCGCACACGCATACAACTATACTAAAAATGCCTCAAAAAACGCATTGTTATTTCGCATCAGCGGATGCAGGTGTGCCTGGCTACTGAAGGCCACATTTGCTAAAGTCAATAAAATGCTAAACTCAATACAAATCTACAGTAAGCTACTGAACAAACTTCGGTTTTACAAATTAC
>WWPM01016489.1:0-31359 GCA_023279145.1 Glomeris maerens | reverse complement strand
GGGGGGAGGGGGGATTTCTTCCAAGTGTACGTACACCATGCACTCAGCGCTCGCAATTGAAAACTTGGGCTAAAACCGCATTTTGTGAAGAAATTTAGCTACTTTGTGTGTACTAAATTTGAATACCAGTGTGCAGTAAAAAATAACAACTTGTTATATAAATAAATAATGGAAAATAAAAATTTTGATGAGTCATATTTTTCGTCAATGTGTACGTACGGAGGGGGGGCGGGTTGGGTTGAGTGTGACGCCAGCGTACGGAAGGGGGGAGGGGGTGTAAAATTGGCTGAAAATGAGTACGTATTAAATGGACAGCCCCTTACTCTGGCGTCTGCAATACGTATTTGTCCGATTTCATTTCTGTCTTCAGTTATTCTCACAAAGGACCCCTCACACTTTTCCAATTGCAACTGCCAACTTATCTTTAATATTAAAGAAATTGAAACGTCTCCTGTAAATTGGGAGGGTGGAAACGAATTCGTGAATCACCCTGTATACTGTTTGGTTCGCAATTTGGCCCTTTCAGGGTATTAGCAGTTCGCTGTCAATCGTCATAAGTGTCGCATTTCCGAACGTTTAAAAAAAAAACACTTTTAATTTAATTAAAACCCAACATGTTTCACTATATACAAGTATACTTCATTTTCAGTAAAAGACATTGTTATCTAAGATGTCATATTATATACGTAACATTTGAATTTCCTCATGCAGCATTACTTTCAAACTCCCTGTGCAGCATTAAAAGCAACGAAATTCAAATTCCATGAACATCAATTTCGGATTTAAATTCCCCTTTTAACCCAGGAAATTAGAAGAAATTCCCGTGCAAAGTTGACAGTACTATACATATAGTGCACAAGTCTAAGCACGAGCTGAGAGTTGGCTCAGTGGCTCAGCCCCCCTTTGCGTGATTCTTCCCCTGAAGGGGTGGTGCGGGTAGGGTGGATGCCAGATGCTGCGACTGTGGCGGCATTCGGTATTGGGTATTCGGCAGTCAGCGAAGCGATAAGGCGGCGCACGCCGCACAATGCTCGCTGCTCGCCTCGCGGCCTGCCACTGGCAAACCGTTGAGAACTGGCCAAGCCCGACTTTCCCACGCCTGCCACGAGCCACCCTCGTCAACCTGCTCTCCCCTCCGGCGCCGCCATCGCCTCGCCCGCTCCTATATAAACCGCGTCGCCCGGCCTTTGCTCATCATTCGATTCTTGGATTTCGCTATACAGCAGCTCTCGCTTCGCACACGAGTCTCACTAAACATGGATTTAACAGTGGCATCCGTTGAAAAAGCCGCCCTCAAATCGAACGAATACCGAAAGGTAGGCATCGCATAGCTCCGCCCATTTTCCTATTTGCGCCTATGTATACTACTTATTCACACCTATACCTATGCTATACAGCGTGACCTAACCATGGTTTTGTTTTTTCTTCCCGCCATTTTCTCAGGTTATAAAGCCGTTGTTGGAGAGAAGGAGAAGGGCCAGGATCAATAATTGCCTGGACGAGTTGAAAGCACTCATCATGGAAACTGCCCAAACTGAGGTGAGGATCTGTGCCCATTTTTCTCCGAACTTCTCACCCATTTAATTCCAAATTTACTATACTTTGCAGCACTAATCCTGTCACTTTGGCCGTAATGAACATCTAATTTAAAAAAAGCCCTAACTAAAATCCATCAAATTTGAACGTCTATACTTGCTGAGCATACGTACAATGCAACATCCTTTACATGCCCTTAATCATCCCTACTTAAAATTCTTGCATTTTAATTCATAAGACCATTTCCACTTAAGTTGCATATAGGTCCACCTCACCTTTAATCCCCGTATAAAACACTCCTGTTGCGCATGCATTTGGCCGCTTATATAGCTTCTGATATTTAAGCAAAAAACTAAATATTGTTTTTCACGATTTATTTCCAGAATTCGGACGCCTCCAAACTTGAGAAGGCAGACATCTTGGAACTGACCGTTCAGCACCTGCGCCGACTTCGCACCACTCACAATCGACCGTGGTCCTCATCTCCAACATCACCTTCGCCTGCGTCCACTCGAGTGCCCTTACCTGCACCAGGACCCAGTGACATTGACCGTTTCCGTGCCGGCTTCAGCGAATGCGCCCGAGAAGTGTCCACTTACGTGTCCACCATCAACGGCGTGGACACTGATCTCCGAGTCAGACTCTTGGCTCATCTGGCCCAATGCATTGGCACTATGTCCCCTAGCGCCAGTCCAGGCCCTTGCACTCCGCCCCCGCACCTCACACCCAACAGGGACCTGTCTTCCACCACTACCACCACCACCACAACAACAACAACAACCCCTCAAGGGCCATGTGTTGTGGTGTCCTCACCAACTCCACCACCCTCTCCAATCTCTCCCTTAACCTGCAACTCTGCAACAACACCTTGCTTGAGTCCCGGGCCCCAGGATCTAAGCAACTCGTCCATGTCGTACGTTTGGCCCGAGATGATGTCGCCATCTGGACACCATCAACTACCTGTTCAACCTGTTGTCCAACAACTGCATCCTCAACAGTTTCAACAGCAACACCACCAAATAAGGAGACATTCTTACAAGATGGTCCATAGCCCTGTTTCTTGGCGGAATGGACCGGTTGAAGATGTGGACATGGCACATCATAATGCTTCCAGTCAACAGCCATGGAGGCCGTGGTGATAGACTTATTATTACAACAACAACATGACAAAACCTCCGAGAGACTATTGGGAACAATTTGCAAAATTGTGTTGTTTTTATATAAAATATAATACACACCACGTGCTTTCATTGTTGCGACTTGTACATTCATTGATGTTTGTTCTTGTTAAAAATAAGAAAACAAACTATATACAGTATATATATTATATAAGATATCTGCGCCATTTTTTGAAAACAAAAGGCCATTCCTGTTGAGGCCAGTGTTTTTTGATTCTTTTGAATTCAAAACAAAAATGGCAACATGCAATTAAAAAATGATCTCAATTTTTTACATTTGAACCATGTGTGTTGTGTACTCGGTCAATTATTATTTCAACGGTCCAACATCGGTTATCTAAGAAACTAAGAGAAAGTTTCTAATTATTAGAAAAAAAATCAATTACTGGAATCAATAATAACAATTGAAGCCGTCTGAGATGACCATTATAATTATTTATAAAACGTATGCGCTACTGAACTAAAAAAAACTCACAACCTTCCATATTTACAAATTCAAATAAAAGTCATTCACGAACTTACAGTAAAAAACGACCAAAGGACCGTTATTAATGATGAAACGTTGAACTGTATTATGCAATCGCCGACTACAAATGCGGGATTTCATTTGCTTGCAGCTTCCAATGCATTTTTTTATTATATAGGGCCTATACTTAACCCCAAATCAAAGCCCTCACAACTAATCAACTGAAGAAAAAAACAATATGGACAGGGGCAACACTTAATCGGCACCTTTCTTATACAGCGTGTTGATTTAATCACTGGGTCAATATTGGCATTGTCTCATTGACCAACAGTACTCAAAAGCACTGCACAAAATGGCCAAGGCAAAGGAAAAGGTCCTATATAAAAGAGGGGAGGCCAGCCACGTGACCATTTCAAAGGGGCTGTCGGCTGAGGAATGTAGGGGCAAGGGCAGGGTTGGGGCAGATGCGTGATGATGTCAGTGGGTGTGCCACTGCCATAGCCACAGCCACAGCCACAACCATAGCAATGAATGGAGGGGATTTGAAGGTTTTGAGGCCATTGGAGCCAGGTGCGTGTGCCTTGCACAGGTTTTGCATCGGATTGCAGCAATTGCGAGTCACAACGCGTGTCTTGCTTGTCTCATTGGCAAACGTTTTTAACAGGCGTGGGAAAAGTGGAGTTCGCTCAATTCCCACGCCATGAGCAGAGCGCCAAGGCGCCTGCCCTGCCTTCACTCCCTCTCCACTGTGACGTCATGCTGAGCACGTGGCCACTGTCAATACCCAACCTGGCTCTGGATCTGGCTCTGGCACATGCCACCATTTTTCTCACGCTCCCTTCCTCCACACTTTTACTTCATTGCCAATAACCATAGTGAAATGTTGCACTTCAATTTCAAATTCTTCCACATCAAACTCGGTGAATCTTTATGAAAATTACGGCATTTTCACTCTCCTCTTGCGAGAAACTTTTAAGATAGCCCAATTTCAGCATATATTAATTATTCACCAACTACGAAGGCCTAAAAGACCTACTCAATCCCGAATAACAATCTTCACAAGGCACTTTTCTACAAGGTCCTTTGTAATCGCATTTACCCTACATGAATCAGAGTATAGGGTGGCAGGTGGCCAAAAAAAAACCAGTCGTCTTCCTTCTTCCCAAAGGACCCCCACAACCCTAAAGGCCCCAAGAACCGCCTTATGACTATCATATGTATAAGAAAGCCGCCCCCAGAGGTCCTTTGCTTGACGCGTCTCGCGCACAGCACACGTGACCATTGAGAAGAGAATAGGTGACCGAACGGGACCCAAACCGGCGGCATGCTTCCTACATGCCCTCTGACCCGTTGGCAGCCTGCAGGTATGTTGGCCCTGAGTGCACCGTGGGAACACGTGCAGTGTGTCGGTTCCCAGAACATTTTGCAGCCAGGTGGGAGGGGCCTAGTAAAGCCCAGGAAGAAGGCCCCAAACACCTGCGCAACACTCATCGCGAGGGAAAAGACGTAACAGATGACGTCACCAGGTGGCGGTGGCGTGACGTCACGCCAAAATACGCCGCCTGCCTTGGCAAACCGTGGGAAAGCAAACTCGAGCGACGATCGATCACGTGACCATGTCCAACCACACCTGTCTCATTATCCCTCCACCTCAAATGCATTTTCACTACACAGTGTTATTATTGCACCGAATTCACCTTCGAATCAATCAATACATCGTTTTATAGCCATTGAATTTTTGGAGTCGGGTAAAAATCTGAAGATTGTAACAAGCGATCGGTTCGGCCTTCAAGTTGCGAATGACCTCAAACGAGAGTTGAATAAGGGTTGAATTGGAAAGATCTTCTGAATCTGTATGACATTTTTGGACATTTAAGATCACTTTTTTAACTTTTTAAGATGAATTTTTCTTATTGAGCTTCGGCGTTGGTTGTCACACTTGTTTTATTTTGTAAAATTTGCTTTCTTCACTCTCGTGATCTCAAACTTCTTCTGCATAATAACTATTTGCGCAAATACAACACACTGGAATCTGCGTCATTAAAAACTTTCTTAGGAAATGTATGGACAATTTCGAGTGAATCCCATCCCTGTAGGAATTTAGTGTTGCGTTTCCAGTTCCCACGTTCCCACGCTGCCAGCGCACACCGCAGGGGGCGTGGCCAGCCGTGTCACGTGGTTAGTGCGTCATCAGTGGAAATTCACGCGTGCCACGGCTCGTGCCAAAGGCCTGGGGACATGAAAGGCGTTTTTCGTGGGAAAGGAGTGGGAAGGCACGAGGCAACACTTTCCCACGCTCCTAAGCCCAAATTTCCCTTCACCCCAACCCCAACCCCAACCACCCCATGCTCGCCTCGCACCTGGCACGAGCATACCACTACTATGCCCACTGTTGCCAGTCTCCAGGCCAACCAACAACAAGTGCCCACATGCATGGAAGCCCAAAGCACCCAACAACATCTATCCCTCAACACCAGCCAGTACAGAAAGGTAATTCTTATTATACAGTGTATAACTTCCTGGGAATAATTCCTGAAATGTATAGTGAAGTAATTTCAGAAGAAAAACGATGTCTCTCGTACTAAATCAACAGCGCTTTTTACGCGCCATCTGTCGTCACACTTCAGCAACAACCGTTCAAATATTATTTACATTGCTTAGTTATTTGACATCAATTAGAAATACCATTTGCAATTTTCAAACAAATATTATTTGCATTTATCCTTAAGCAGATAATGGCATAGACTTTTTATATTGTGCTAAATGGCAATCAATTGTTCTTTCAAAATCAGCAAATCTTTAGAAGTGGACCGATTGCAGGCGTGAATTTCCTATTGTGAGCTAGAAGAAAGCGATTCAAAATGGCGGCCGTAATGAGGAATTCGATGGGTGATGATTCCTATTGAAACCTCCATTTTGTATTAAATTGTACGATGGGCGTAGCAAATCAATAGTATGTTTATAGCAGCAGCGCCACCAACGGCAAAGTTCCCAAGTAGAACATGCTCCATGGTGTACCTAGACCCAATACTAATCCTATATCTCGTTTCATTTATTTATTTTACAGGTTGTGAAGCCTTTACTGGAAAGAAAGAGAAGAGCCCGTATTAACAGCTGCTTAGGAGAACTGAAGGACTTTATAGTGAATGCCATGAAACATGATGCAAGCGACTATTTAGTTTTTTCTACGAGTTTCTATCATTGGACCATGTTTGATCTTGTTCAAATTCAACCCACAGCACGTCCAAGCATCTAAATTAGAAAAAGCTGATATACTAGAGCAGACTGTAAAGTACCTTCGTGCAGTGCGAAAAAGCAAGATGGCGTCGACTCCTATCATTCAAGATGATCGTTTTAGGGCCGGTTTTGCCGAATGCGCCCACGAGGTGTCGCTGTTCGTCACCTCATCTTCCTCTTCCTCTTCATCCTCATCATCAGCATCTTCATCATCCACATCTGTGAACGATATCGTCACTTCCAGGTTGCTATCGCACCTTTCCCACAGAGTTCACCACTTCCAGTATCGAGGATGTGAACGCGGTGACGTCACCGAGTTCTCACCGTTCCAAAACACTTTGCCCAGTTGCCGTTCCCAAGTGGTGTCCTTGTCCAATTGCCACCATGACCACCAGAGGCTCTGGAGGCCTTGGTGAAAATTCATCGTTCCTTGCTGTAATCAATAATTGAAACAACAAATTGAAAATGTAAATAAATGATAACTTATCTCTATTCCTGCTGTGATTTCGCCAGATCTCAATAAAACATTCAGCATATTGGTTCCTGTGAATTGTAGTGTGCCACTTGTACGACAAATTTCTGAACTGAATTTCACCTGCAAACATTTACATAAACTCCAAACAAATTGTTAATAATTCATTCAAATTAATAAAGTGCCTATTTCAAGTTGTCATAAATATTTTGAATGATACGAACAATTTCAGTATAAATTTTTTCATTGATATATATATTGACTGAAAGTCAATTACAATTACCAAGAGTGGATGAATAGGTTAGAGTATGCAACGGTTTTACATAACGTTTGATGCCAGAATTGGGCCGGGCATGGTCAGTTATGGCAGAAAACAAACTTGAAGCAATAAAATCGGATGATAAATAACATGTGTACATTTCCAGCAATTTTGCTGGTAATAAACGTTGGTAACAACGCCACGTTTTCGTGACGTCACCGGACAGATTCGTGACGTCAAAGGGTCGTGGGGGAGCGAGTTTAACTTGTGAAAATGGCCGACGAATTCCGAGGGGACGCTCCAAAGGTAAAACGCTCTCAGCAATGGGACCTATGGCAGTTGCATACTCTAACCTATTCATCCACTCTTGCAATTACTTAATTTGTAAAATGCAATGCAAAGCTATTTGTAATGAAATATACATTTTGACTTGGCAGACTTTAAAATAAAGTGAGAAGTAATGACAGGAGCGGAAAAAAGCAGGTTCAGGAATTGATACTAGCAAGCTACAAGGAAAAGAGCATGAGCGGGAGGAGAATGAATAAAACTCCACTAGCAGAAGCGCTTTTACAAAACTAGCTGCTGATTCTAATGCTGGCAGTACACACTCGCAAGCCGAGACCAAGCAAGTCTGGAGTCGGTTTCTGAATGTGAGAGCGTCCAGTCATGATCCAGTACACTCGTCTTTCTTCGCCACTTTACATTCAAATCAAAAACAGTTTAATTTAAACAACAATTCAAGCAAAAACATATTGAGCAAAAAACAAATTGAACAAAAAACAATTCAAACAAAACCCATTTACATTAAACAACACCAATTTAAATTAAGCAAAACCCATTTAAATAAACGCAAAAACATTTAAAATATAAACCACAATGATTTCAATCAATTTATTTGTTGGTATACCCTCTTTTTTTGAAAATGAAATCGCTTTGGTTTTTAAATTAAGTAGTTTTTATTTTCAATTTAAATGGTTTTATAAAAGCCCTTGGATTTTTAAACTATTTCATTGAAATTTGAATTGAGCGGTTAAATTATACTGACTGTCTTGCGGAAATCAGCGAGATCATCGCACAGTATACAGTAGCTAGACACTCGGGTTACGAACGCCACAGGTTGCGAACAACAATTTCTTCTCTCCGGTTACGAACCATCACCTAAACAAAATTGTTGGTAACAGGGCAGTAAACCTAATGAATGATAACGATCGCCCAGCAAAGGCAGTGACAAATTTCCCTTGATAGATCTGCGGTGCAAAAAGATTCCCAGTCAGCTTGCTAAAAAAACAGCGACCACAAACTCCTGAAGCTAGTAATGATGCAAATTCGCAGACAGAGTGAAAAATTTCACATGATTGTTCCTATGGTAAAAGCAATTTTTCATTTGATTACTTCTTTCATACATATTCTTTGAGTTTTGTCAGGCGTAGGTACACTTACTCATGTTTTTTCCCTTCATGATAATAATGTGTACATATGCATCTTAATTAGGCCTTGGCCAGACTGTAGTAGAGTTAAGGTGCATCCAAAAAGTCTGTAGAATGAACAATTTATTGAATAACATGTACTTGCATTGTCACAATAATTTCAGCAATTTAATACAGTGAAAAGGGACATTCAAAAGTTGTATGGTCAAATTTTTGTACCATTTCAAACACATTTATTCAAGTTATCAATAAAAGTTATCAATTGGTTAAAGTGGGATTTGTACCCAATAAGTACGCTATACTATAGTTACTTTGACCACTTGTCTACAACTATTTCTTCCATCTGGGATTACAAAATCAAAGGGCTAAAACATAAAACCTCACAAAACGTGGGAAATTACAATGCTAAAGCCGGCCATTCACGATCACTCCATACGTCCGAACGGAATGATGTCATTCCAAATTATGACCATGAGTGGGGAAAAACAAATGGATGATGTGGAGTGACAAGGATGAGTTGGATATTCAATCTTTCCAATATCCAGATGCTTCAAGCCATCCGTCCATCACTCCAACTGTTCGTGAGTGGGGAAACTGAAGTGGAGCAAGGGCCACGCCTACTGATGTTCCCTTTCTGATTGGTCACATGTGTGACACCATAGTGACATAATGCCTAGTTGCACACACCTGAACTTTCTGGTGTCACGACACAGCGCCGAATGTAAAAGCGCCGCGCGACAAAGCGCCGCGGTCAGCGCGCCAAGCGACATCGCGCCGCCCGGCCGCCCGACAAAAGCGCCGCTGTGAAAACATGCCGCCGGCAAAAGCGCCGCCGCTTTTTTTGTAATTATTAGCAGTAGTGTTGTTACTACAGTCCCCCCTAAAATAATAGGTAGAAAATCTGCAAATATTTGTACAAAATCTGAAATTCTGAAAAATACCTGAAAACTATAATTTGTACTGTTTCAGCTTCTTTACCTTCAACACAAATGCGTAACATACATGCCCTGTGTGCTATGTGTACAATAAAACAATGTTACAATTTTATGAAAATTGTGATGAATTTCTGTTACTATGATACAAAAAATATGTATATTTGGACAACAGAAATATTTTTTTTTAATTTCAAATCCATTTTCGCAGGAAATTGATGTTGCGAAAATGAACCGCTGGACATAAAAGGGTTTTAGTTATAATTAGATTACATAAAAATCGTTATAATTTTCAATTGTTTCAACATTTAAAATAAATGCAATTTATTTTGATTTGAGGCTCATGAAAAATTCCTTTCATTTTATAGTTTATCTGCAGAAATCAATATTTATCTGTAGAAACTGTAGCAGCATATTTTCAGATGCAACTACGGATTTTCTGCAGAAAATACATTATAGTTTTCATGTATTTTTCAGAATTTCAGATTTTGTACAAATATTTGCAGATTTTCTACCGATTATTTTCATGGGGACTGTAGTAACAACACTACTGCTAATAACTAAAAAACTAAAGCGGCGGCGCTTTTGCCGGCGGCATGTTTTCACAGCGGCGCTTTTGTCGGGCGGCTCTTTTGTCGGGCGGCGCGTTTTACCGCGGGGCGATGTCGCTCGGCGCGCTGACCGCGGCGCTTTTGCATTCGGCGCTGTGTCGTGGAACCGAACTTTCTGTAGTCATAATGCTCTTTTTGGTTTAATTTAGCTTTGTTACCTTTTAATTCTTAATCAATTTTCAATAATTTCAATGAAAAAGCAAAATAGTTTAACCAAAAAACACAGCACAGAAATATCAGCTGTACTAAACATCCACCGTGGCGCAGCGTGACCGTGAATGGGGTCATATTTTTTGATGTCATTCAAATGGATGGCATCCATTTCATTTCAACCATTTGGAGTGATCGTGAATGGCCCGGGTAAGGTACAGTGCGTTGTCATGCCACGGGTCACATAACCTTGAGTAAAGGCGTCCAGCCCCCCATTTCCGGATAAATGGTGTACGCATTTCGCAATATCTTGTAAAATTATCCCCTATTTAACAATGCATTGTTAATCAATTATCAGAGAAATAAAACCTAATAATTATTTCAGCTCAACATCTTTCAAATTAAATATGTAATTATAATTCAACAGAACCCATTTTTTAAAGCTGTAGACACATTAAAAAACACAAATGCAATTGCACTTTTAATTTCCCAACTGTGTTAATAAAACTTTTTCTTAAATGAAATGCAAAATTCATATACACAATACAGTGCTCTCTCGGTAATCCGGCACTTCACTTATATGGCCCTGCCAGCAATCCGTCGTTTTTTAACCTCCCCAAAACAAGTGACTGAGTGTAAATTTTATCTTTATTGCAGTAGTTTTAGTCTACGTTAACACAACACAATTATTATACAGTCTCCATCTCTATGGCACTAATGTAATGTATAATACAGTATTGCATGCATATATGTATACAATAAAACTGCTTTTGAAGTTTACTGGGTTCATCATAAATGCTATCACGGATTTCAAACTTAGCTTTCTGTGCGGTTTTTTGGATTTCTGTTTGTTATTTTATTCGCATTCCTCGTCATTTCTTTTATAGTACTGATACTTACAATGTTAGTTTAATGCCATTCTCCTGGAATTATTTTTTCCAATGATCGGTCCGCCTATATTATCGCGATACAAAAAGTTCATTGATAGAGAATTCTACAAGTTAATTTTTTTGTGACAATATTTGCTCCTTGCTCATATGATATAACACAGAACACCATTTTGACCTTCCTGGAGTAAAAGCTTGCTCTGTCAAAGGAAATTCAATGGATGCTTTGAAATTTAAGCGCCCTGAAAATGCTTAGGAAGAAATGTAAATATTGACAAAAATGACTGCAGACATCTTGACGAATTTCATACAAATGGATCGCATTTTGAACAGCAAATGCGAGTTCCTGTGCAGAATTTGGATTGTTTGCGTGAATTTTCACGTGACAATATTTATGACACGCCCTGTAAATGCGTCATTGTTAGTGATTTCCAGTAATCCGGCAGTGCTCGGGTCCGATATCTGCCGGATTATCGAGAGAGTACAACTGTATAATTAAAAATATTGAAAGAACAAAATAAACAATATCAAATATAGTACAATAATTTTTCTTATCATTAATTTACTAAGCAATTTATATCTCAATTGTAAAATATTTCAAATATATAAATCACAAAATTAGACATCGAAATTTAATGCATCTTATTGTGAAAACAATAAGCTAACTTTTCCTTAATTACATTTGCAAACATTATCCAACTGGATTTGTAGCTATATTCAAAATCTAAACAAATCTACCATTAGTCTTTTCACTCAATTAACCAGTGAAACCAATTTGGTTGTTAGTGATTTTAACAGAAATAGGCAGATGACCCCCCCCTTATAAGGTCATCCACCGGCTCTTGCAATTAATTCGGTCATTTCAATGTGTTGTTGATTGAGTGACTAAACTGTGTAAGCAATATATTATAAAGTTAGCTTGAAATGACGGGTTTCGATCGAGGCACACAACAACAACAAAAAACCACTGGCTAAAAGCAATGGAAATTATTGGATGAAGCAGAGATGTGACATGATGTTGGCGCCAGGAAATACCAAGATGACCCTGAAAACTACCTTCACCTTGCTTCCTAGATTACCTGGTCAGGGTTTTAGCCTTCAATCCATCTGAGGTACAGTATACAGTATATGTGCTCATCACTTATACAACATATAACGTGCAACATGCAGCTCGGTCATCTATTTTCTGTCGTTTGCCTCTTATTTGCCACAAGGACACCTGTAAAAGGTACAGAAATAACATATATTAGTAAAGAGACTGCTACTAAATCTCTTCAGTTCAATTTATGGTATTTTCCAGAAGGCAATGCAAATTTTCCAAACTAATTTCAGTGCTGAGTTAATTTTAACAACTATTTTATGTAAGTAAGCAGTTTCAATTACAAAAATACAACACCGGTGAACAAACTAACTATATTGTAATACAATTGTGGAAATTACAAGAAACTTACTTCGATTTTTTTTAAATTCACAGTTTTCTAAAGAATTTGCAGCTTTCACAAAATTGCCTAGATTACATTCATAAGTTCCACATGTTGATAGTAAGTAGTAATTAAATTGTAATTGTAGGCATTTGTTTTCTAATTACATTATGAAATGTATATTTCGCATAAAATTTATTCAAAACGCAAAAATTAAAGTTTCTTAGCTGGTATTCAAACATTTCATTAATATGTACGTGTACTTTAAAGCGAATTGATTTATTATGTATTCAAAGGAGCCAATGATCAAGTGGAAGTTGGACCAAAAGACCCATGTGAGGATTTCTATTCTTTCACGTGTTCCAAATGGGACTCAATGAAAAACCAAGGGCCAATCCCTCATTCAGAAGACCGACTTGATGAACGACTCAAGGGCCTGTTTATTATATTTCCTTCTATAAAATCATTGTTCCCATTTCAGTTCAACAAATAAAATAATATCAATGTGTACGAATCAACAGGAATGTTGACAAACAAAGACGCAATAACATCTCATTCAAAAGCTGTGAACAAAGCAAAGTCTATGTACAACACCTGCCTTAATACCGGTATAATAATATATTATATACCATTTCTTTCATGTGCTGGCAAATAATATTGCAAACTTTGGGTTTGGAATTGGGCTAAAACCAGAATCTCGTCAGAAAAACACATTGTTGAGGAAATTGCAAGATTTTGGTGGGTGGCCCATCTTGGAAGACAACTGGGAAAAGGAAAAATTCCGATGGGAAAAGCTGACGGCAAGTCTCAGGCAACTGGGATATTCGTTTCTAATCAAAATCAACATCCATCCTGATGAATTAAACGCAACAAGGCATAAGATAGTGGTAAGCCTAATTTCGTTCAAATCTCACCTCACAAATAAAACATCCACTCTATATGATAATTATAACATGCAGCTGAGTGCATTTCACTCAAATTCAGACTGGGATGAGGTAGATTTACAGAATTACGGCAGTTACATTGCGCAAATTGTGCGCTATTTTCGAACAAATTCAAATTCAACATGGCCGCCGTCGATGATCGAACGCCAAATCCGACAAATCCTCCACTTCCAAGCTCAATTGGACAAAGTAAACCCCGAAACCACCGATCACTCGCACCAAACATCTCAAAAATACCATAATAAATGTTTTCATCCTATACTTATAGATACATCGTGTGAAATCGCCTCAAAGATTCCCCAAAATCTCTAATAAAACGGCCCAAAACGTTCGAATCACGACTGCGCAGTTGAATCGGATGACGTCAAGCGTAAGGGGGACATCTCGCAATTACATAAACCGGGGTCATCCACAAACAACGTGTTTATTTCCATGAATTTATCTTCGACTAAAATTGGGGAGAATTTCCTAAAAGAGTTGTTCGGATAATACGTGAAAGCAAAATGCATATTGAAGATGAACTGACACAATACATTGGTGAATAATTTCTTGCAACTGTTCAGAAAATTGGAAATAATATTATTAAGCTTTTTCTTTTATCTGATGAAAGTTTCAGGGGGTGTTATTATTACAAAACCTTGTCAGTTCACCTTTAAATCTACCGATTATTCATTCACTGTTCATTAAAAACTGAAGTCAAAAATATTCTATTTTTAATAAACCATAAATACTCCACATATTTGGAAAAAAGAATGGTTTATGTGTTACAAATTAACTTTTAAAATAATTGAATGATGAAATAATCATGGATTAACTTCATTTTATTTCTGTTGCAAGTACAGGTTTTCAATTGGCACCAGCTTTTCAACTTTATTTTTGAAGGAGTGACTTTGAGTAACCATCTAAGGATAATTGAGGTGAAGGACTTGGATTACATCAACGAGATTGGATCCCTTCTGGAAACGACAGATCCAAGGTAAATTTATAGTGCGTGGGAGGAACCAAAATGATGTTATAACACTGTATACGACCAATTTTTGTAGTCAATGTTGTGTGAAAATTGAACAAGATGGGCCCTATCAAACAACTCAACTACCAAAATGTGTCCTTACTTATAATCACCTAAGTTAATAGTCTGTCACTGTAATTGAATCACATATTTAATCCAATCAATACAGTACAGTATTTGAAAAATCAAAATGGGCGCCATCTTGGATTCATCACAGTGTGAAATTAGGCATAGAAATAACAAAGAAATGTTTTAAACTGCAACATTTTCTCATTGCAAATGCATTACAATTTCTGTGGAAATATTCATTTTGGGCAAAAAGGACCATCAGCAACTTTTTACTGTGGAAATTCGTGGAAGACGTTGTGGAAGATGGCGACCAAGAGTTAGTGGCTATAAACGCGGAATATCACAGGAATCTTAGCGGAAATTCCCCTTCCAAGTAATTACCACATTTTAGTGTTGAACATAATCCGTCAAGATTATACTTTATATGCGTACAACTTATATATTTTGCCAGGCAAGATATATGTTTGAAGGAAGTGAAGGGTTTCATGGGATACGCTGTCGCAAACCTCATTGTAAATGACATCAAACCTCAAAATATCATATCCAAGGTATGAATTAACATTTGACATAATATTGCACGAGAAATTAATTTGCCGAGTATATTTTGAAACATATATTATACAGCGTTACGTCTTTCTGAGTTTTCTAGGCGAGAGAAGTCGCAAAACACGTGCTACAAACATACACAAATTTCGTTTATAATGCTACCTGGATAAATGAAACAGTTCGAAACAATTTATTGAACAAGGTAAGATATTAATGGAGCTTTTTAATCTCCATACATAAGATAATTTTTCCATGCATATGTAATTTCCTAATTGCAGGAAATTCCAATTTTGCTAAAATATTATGAATTAAATTATAATTTTATGAAACTGCTGTATTTTCCTTTGAATTAAAGGGGAAGAAGTCATTTAATTAAGTAGTCAAATTATTGAACTTGTTATACATCCGAATTAGAACGCCAACTTTAAACAAAACTTTCATACAATTTTCAGTTGAATCACCTTCAAGTAAATATGGGATACCCAGAATGGATTTTGTCCAATTCCAATTTAGATGACTATTACAACAAGGTTTTTGCCGTTTTTATTTTCCTTTCTCATTTACAGTAAGTTAAGAATTTCGATTAAAGTGATATTCATTACAGATTGATATTGGCAATGATCATTTCGAAAATGTAATATCTGCTAGCAAATCATACGCATTTCAAGAGTTAGCCCAAGTTAATTCGGCACCAGATAGAAATTCGTAAGATTTTACATTTTAAATCGGTATAAATTATTAAAAAAAAGCGGATTACAAAATCCTGAAATATTTGTGAAGATGGAGCATAACGCCTATTATGACAAATGCTTTCTACAACATGCTACTGAACACAGTTTGTAAGTTAAATTCCAGTTATTAGCAAAACAATCAAATGGATTACTTTACTGTATATCGTGTTAATTTGCAGATATTCCTGTGGCCATTTTACAAGTCCCAATAATTGATCCAAATTGGCCAATGTAAGTAGAAATATTGTAAAATTTCAATGTTATCTAGAAATGACAGTTGCAAGGTCTATAATAATTGCCAGGTCTATGATATTTGGAAGTATTGGTGCAGTTATCGGACACGAGATCAGCCACAGTTTTGAAGACTCTCGTAAGCAGCATTTTCTTGTTTGTCAAGATTAATTTTACCGCAGCTTTAAAAAAAGCGTACCAATCGCATTTAGAGCTTTATGGTGACAATGACACATCCCAGAGTAACATTTACGATCGCCAAACTGAATGCATCAATAAACTGCACAGCGAATTCTGCCCTTTTCGTGGAAATGAGGATCACACCAGCTCGGTTGCCATTAGGACCATTTACAGAAACTTATGTGTCAGCACACTCAATTTACAAAAAAGTATCATACCGAGTACAGTAGGACCTCGATATAGCGTTGTGGTCAAATGCAAAATTTTTCAGCGTTATAAGCGGGATTTGTTAAATGCGGACTTTTGTGTTTTTTGCAAAAAATGAAGTGGAAACGTCGCGCACAAGCTTTTTATTATGAGAACTATTTATTTTTAAATTTTAGAACAAACTAATGTACATAGTGTACAGTTTTACATAGTACATCTTAATTAGGACTCGTTATTGCAGTAGAACTTTGAACTTTGCGAGTCTGAATAAGACCGTCACGACCCATGTGATTGGAGAAATCAGCAGACAGTGTATGTCTAGTTGCGATTTTGCTGCAGTTACACCTACCTGGGTAGTGCAGACTGCTGTTTGTGAGAAAGTATACCCCTTCTGCTACAAATTTGCGTTACAAAAACGTTATATCCGGATGGTTGCAGTGAAATACCTGTTTTATAAACGGGATTTCATTATAAGCGGGTTCGTTATATGCGAGATTTTCTAACACTAAAAAGGAACGCAGAAATTCGGTTAAATTGGATTTGTATGTTATAAGCGGAAAAACGTTGTATGCGGGAGACGCTATATCGAGGTCCTACTGTATACCCACAGTCGAGGAATTTAATTTAACTGATTTACATAGGAGGAAAGTTTTGAAAATATTACCATTAATTCAATGAAATCTCTTAAAATAATAAGTTACATTTTATTTATAATTTCAATAATTTACAATAACTTTTAAGATTAAAAATTGCTATAGAAATAAGTTTGTTAGTTTTGCTATCGAAATAACTTTATTAAAAACTAAACATTAACAGCGAATTTAACACGGTTAATCTGCTTGTGCAAAATGTTTGTAGTTGGGCTCCCTGTATAATAATGTATTTCAATCCAATCTTATATCCAAATAGGTCAACGGCTTGAAAACTCTCCAAGAGAATGTGGCAGATTTCAACGGTGTCCGGGCAGCTTATAAGGTTTCTCATACTCTTTCTGCGCATTGTAATGAAAATAGGGAAACCTTATTTTGATGTATTGTTACTTGCCAAAATAAAATTTTAGGCTTTTCAAACTTGGGGAAAATTGGGATTCGAAGACAGAAGAATTCCTGCAAATCTTCAGGGCTTCACGTCCGATCAGCTATTTTTCATCAGTTACGGTCGTGTGAGTAAAATCATTTCTGCTTCAACTATTGCAATATTTTACTTAATATGAAAAGGATATCATCCTCTTTTATCAGATGTGGTGTGGAAGCTCCCAAAACATCGGTCTTGTTCATCAGCTCCTCGTATCGTACAATGCTCCGAACCTATACAGGTACAAGTAATTTAAAACTCTATAAATGAGGAAAAAGTCAATTTGTAACTTGGGTTCTTATATTTTCAGATTAATAGGATCACTCACATCTTTATCCGAGGAATTTGAGAAAACATTCAAGTGTCAGCGTAAAGCCGATCGCAACCAGAGTCCATCTTGTAAAATATGGTGACACCGTTTTCTTTTTAATATATAATAATGTAACACACTTACTGACTCCAGAATGAAACTAATATCATGAGTACAACTTTAGTTTCCAGTTTTTACTCCTTTCTCTCCACTCTCCAAATACACATTTTGATTTCTCGCGCGATAAAAGCCGTCTTTGTTTCGCTATATACCCTTTTCCGCGATGACCAAACATATAAGCAACCGGTTGCTGCCTCAATTCTCGTGAAAAAATACAAATAAATTAAAAATGTACAAACACATACACAACAAACAAACAGTGACAACGTGAACAGTTCAAGAATTTCCTCTCCCACATTCACACATCTATATTATATAGAAATTCATCGTTTGAAAGACTGGAAATGCAGAAAAGCGAAATTCAGGGTTCGTACTGGTTAATTATTTGCCCTAAAAAAGAAAGGAATTCCTAAGCGGTTTTATTTCGTAATTAATAATGAATAAAAAATAAAAATTAAAAATTAAACGAAACAAATTATTTTGTAAAACAAAAATCGATGCAATCTGAGGTTATTCAGTTAAAAAGATTGCATTATTACCAACACATGCAGTAGAGCTCCTAATAAGCTACTAGATCGATCATAACTGCTATTTTGTTGTATCCAACTCAAAATGAGAAATTTTCAAGAAAAGTCTAAATATCCACCACATCTAATAAGTTATCTGTCCAAAATTAGAAGATAAAAGGGGATCTACTGCATGTATTAAATTAATGCATATCATCGCATTTATTACCATATGACTGTTTACGAGGTACGAACCCTGGAAATTGACATAGTATAAAAAATCTATAACAATATAAACTAATAACAAAAGCAATAGCTAAAAAGAAAAAATTGCACCTAATAATACAATAATTTCAAAAAAAAATCGCATTGATTTCCCTTCTATTTCTCGACAATCACCAGGGAATAATAAAATGACTAGCATGATTTTATACTATAATATATGTATGTATGCATGTATGTATAAGACCACATAATTTACCACCACATAATTATATCATGGAGTTATATTGTAATCATAAATTTCCGTTTCAATCTTTTAGTTGGTAATAACCTCAATTACGCTGCGGCTTTTGCAGACAAAGCTTTTCTTTTTCGTAATGCACGCTAAAGGGTGAAATGCCTAATAAGTTCCTCGAGGAGAAATCCTATGGAAATCAAAATTATGATACACCAACGTAAAAAAGCAACTGTTCATTATCATCAATTCATATTATTAACATATGGCACAAAGATGGCCATTTGCCAAGGGTGTCAGTCTAAACACATTTAAAATATATACATATATATATATGAATTTCCATGACCTTAATTTCTCCAAGTTTCATGATTGTAACACAGTGCATATGATATTTGACAAAGCTAAAATAGTTGCCAATATTTAATTACCATTACATCCATTCCCATATTTTGCAGGAACAATTTCAAAATTCCACAACTTTTCCAGGACTCCCATTACATTTTTAGATTCCAGGAATTTTATGACAGTATATAGACACCCTGATCTGTCTTCGTCTTTTGTTTCATACTAGATGTTTGGAAAAAGGGAAATTCAACAGTCTTGCACTTTTTTGCTTTGTTTCTGAAAATTTTGACAAAAATATTTACAAATTCAAAGACAATATCATCATCAAGCATCATAAATCACTGCAATCATATTTACACACTTTAAGCTGTCTATTAATTTGTGAAAACTTTTAACTTTTGCCAAAAACCCAGACTCGCAAGAATTTTCGAATTTCCACGCTGTAGTGTGTATATTGAGACATTCACAAAATTGTTTGAAATTTCTTTCCAAAATAAGGAAACATGCGGCAAAACCGTCAACGTTACGATTTCATCTCATGTTCGAACCGTCAATCTTTTCATGTATACATACGTAGTACGGAAAACCCACTTTCTAAAACTCGTACCTGTTCAACTTGTCCAAGAGCACAGCTTCCAGCCAAGCCAATTTAACCAACCAAACACAACGACACATTGTTCCTCGCACACACATTGGTCCATTTCCTTTCTACACATTCAAGTCGGCCATCATCTTGCGGAAATCCGACAGAGTGTTATAGTCGGGATCGTCATCCATGTCTGCCAGATCCTCACTTCCTCCATCTTGCCTTGAAAAACTTGGATTATAACGAGCCAGAGACAAAGGGCATGGTAACAGTTCCGGCATCACCGAGTGGTGCGTGATCAGCGCCGTCAAAGAAACAAACTCCTTCGTGAATCCCTGAACGTATATCGGTAGAAAAAATACATTCAAATCTATTAAATAACACCTAATAAACCCAATGATATTGAATAGCTGCCAAGCACTTGTTAAAAAATTAATTAAACAAAATTGGCTGCCATTACAAGAGTCATTTCAATTATGCCACAAACAGTTATCAAAAACAATCGCAATTCCTGCTGAAATCTTGAAGCCTCATCTTGCTAGGAAAGCTGTCTCAATTTTTTGCTCAAGTGATAACCCTCGAAGATGTTTTAATATAAATTAAATAAATGCCACTTTTGCAAAAGCACTTTAAATGTGCAGACGAGCTGACAAGGTTTTATATCATTAAAGGTCCGTTTACACGGGGACATTTTTCTTGCCTGCCAGAAAGGTTTTCTTGCCTCCAGGAATATAGCTCCGTGTAAACCGCTGAATTGTCCAATAATTCTTGCCTACAACTGTGGCGCAAGCATTGAGCAAGCCCTGCCAGAAAAATTGAACGTGTTCTATTTTCCACCAATCGGCTTGAACTTGCCTGTGACGTAGCAATTGTGGGCGTTGCCCAAAGCGAAAATAAAATGGCAGCCAAATCAGCGATCGATCGATGGTTTTACGAAGTCACCCTTCACATTATTGAGCTTTTTCACGGTAAACCAGTACTTTGGGGATATTAAAAATTAATTGTTTTGCACCATCAAATGTTTTTTTGGCCTAGGCGCTTTGCTGAGGGTCGTAGTAGTTGTGTAAAAAATAATTGATGCGTCCGCCATTTCGATTAATAAGTCGTCCATTTTGTGAAATTTCAATGGGTCATTCCTATTGGAGGAGATATAACCCCCCACCGTGATTGGTTGATAAATGCTTGAAAAATTGCCTCGTGTAAACCGGGCAAGAAAATTTTTCCAGATGCAAGGTTTCATGTGAAATCTGGCGCATTATTATGGCGTCAGAAAAATGTCCCCGTGTAAACGGACCTTAAGGTACCCTGAAAATTATGATGAAGAACAATAAAAAATGCAAATATACATACGACTTCCTTCGTAATTTTTGTAGGACGTAACGTGTTTAAATTTAATGACGTTTCATCCCAAAGTGACGAGGCACTGCTGTCACTAGAGTAAACAAATGGGTCATCAGTGCCTACGCCATCCATTTCAGTCACGTTGACGTTTACGTCCTATTTTATTTCCGAATATCTCATCAACCACTCGTTAACTATCGCTGAAATTTGTTGTACACTCACATTGTATAGTATTTGACAAGCGTGACTGTTCCTTGCTGTGAGCTCTCACGATAAAAGTATAGGAAAACATCTAAGGTAACATATTTTAAACAATTCCGAAAGAAGTCAGAGTTTAATTTGTCGGTGATTGTTTTTCAGTATAATTTTCAGGGTACCTTAGAAAACTCTGTCAGTTCACCTTTAATTTCAAATATGGATTATACTACAGACGCGTAAATAATCAGCGCAGCAACGGCACGAAACCGCACCGCTACGGAGCGAAAGGAGAAATTAATAAATTAACAAGAAAGATGAATACATAAATAAATAAATAAGTAGGAAGGGCAGGAATAACACCTTAATCTTGTAGCCTTTGTTGGTCTTCATAATCAAATAATGCGTAATTCCCGATGGCTGGAACTCGCGAGGGACACGCAGCGACAGCGCGTAACATCCCAGTTTCGTCGTGCTTTCCCGCACCATGAAAGTTCCAATGGGCTCATGCCCCAGGATTTCCAAAGCTATTTCCCTGGAAAAGACAAGCCACACTTGAGATATATTAACACTACAAACACAGATTTTGGAATGGTAAAAACTGACGATTGCTTACCGAGGGATGCCGGCTTGGAACCAAGGGGCTTTTCGCAGTTCGCGCTCCTCGCATTCGTTGTTCGACTTCAACGAGTCATACCTGCTTGAAATGTAAGAAGCAGATAATAAGGTTTTACATTATTGAACATTTAAATTGGTTTCGTTTCGTGCATTTTTTTCCAAATTCACAAATCTATGCAGCCGACCGTTATATTCAACGAAGATCCATCACTTTGGACAGTTATCGACTAACAGTACATTGGAATCCGCTTAATTGAACCACTAAACGGCTGACCCAAGTATCGGAAGTTTCACGGGAAATGGCAAAACTACAGAATTAAATATTAAAACATTTCATTTCCTGGAAATGACAGACAAAATTCGTTAAAATTTGTAGTTATTTATGCGCATTAATCTAACTAATTAACTGGTCCAATTAAACGGCACTGTGACCCAACTAAATGGCTTTGTACTTCTTTACTATTTGGCCCCAATACACTGTGGCCCATTTACGCGGATTCCATTGCGTTATAGGACATACAAATGCATACTCACAACTGAATTTTCTAATAATGCACATGTAAAACTGTTGAATTTGAAAAGGCAAGAGTAAACTTTCTTCAATTAATTCTATTTCAAAACTACGTTCACAATATTATTAAATTCTACAATATACATATATACAAATAAACACTTAACACTGTGGCGAAGACAATGCAATATAGACAAAAGACAATGAAACGCTGAAACAGCTGTGTTTCCCGCGCACACATACGTTCATTAAATACCTGGAGAAACATAAAGATCTTCTCTGAAAACGTTTCACATCTGCATTTCCCAAGACAAATTCTGCAGAGTATCTCAAAGTACTCTTCTGCAGTCGTATAGTACTGTAATAACTTTCGCAGTGAACAAAGAAAACAAAATTAAAAATAAAGCATACAAAACAAAATCGTTACTAAACTACAGTACATATTTCTACTTAATGCATGTCATCTACTAATGTAGCATTATAATTGAAAACAATCAATAAACTCAGAACTGAACTTTCTGCACAATTAATTCAATCATTTTAACCATAGAATATTTTGCGCTTAATTCTACCTATTATTTTACTGTTAAATGATGAAAACTTGAGTTTATTATTAAAGCAGTTGTGCACATTATTTCATACCAAGTATAGCAAAACCTGTATAATATGGTCGACAATTAGAACCACTCGAGATTTAGGTCCACATTGCAAACGTGCTCGTTTTTTTATTGGTTTTGCACTCAACTTTAAAGAACCACCTCTATTTGAGGGTCAGAACCTTTAATTTCTTTGCTATAAGACTCGATTATTAGGACTAGGTTGTCTTAGAAGCTTTGTTTCAGTCCAGCTCCTGTGACAACATTGACCTTTTCCTTGAACCAGTCGTAGGACAATATTAATATGATGAGGTAATCTCGTACTCATAAACTTGACAAGCAGACAAAGGAAGTGAAGAACTTATTTTCTTTATTCAATTGTCAACTATGTAGTTAATTTCGATACTGCTATTGAATCATCATCAGGGCTTGTGTGCCAGATTACTAACATTACAACGAGAATTCAGGATACAAAACTCTGAAAAAAATATCAACAATGCAGCATGGTACCTTAGAAAAGCTTGTCAGTTTACCTTTAATAAAATTCAACATCTCTCGACGGACGGAAATTCAAAGACGGAATACAGTATAATAAAATACAACACCTAACCCCAACTATAATATCACCAAAGAGAGAAGGAACACTGGGCGGAGAGTATTTCGTTTATCCCGCCCTTTTTCTATAAATTAACCAATTGAAGCATAGCATAATTTTTCACTTGCAGTAAAAGCTCGCTAATCCAGACTTGGTGGGACCGGAGGTCGTCCGGATTAATGAAAGTCCGGATTAGCCGAAGTACATATTTTTAATCGGAAAAAATTATTAATGCTTTGCATATGCTGAAAGCAACCAATAAACTGTATAACAGACATGTATTTTATGTGTACGTACTGTGTTTAAAACATTTAGCAAGGGAAACAGTTACACAGAAGGAGCGAAATAATCATTTATGTGTTTTTAATTATGTTTTATTTATGTTTTTTAATTATTTTGCCAGTCCGGATTAGCGAGCTTTTACTGTACTTCTTCCTGGTACGAGTAACTGGCGTTTGCTATACGTAACTGCAATTGTAAACGTGTTGAAAATACAGCGAATGGCGTTTTCGGCATGTGTTCTCCTAGATTAGTTGTTTTTGCCAAAAATTATAGGGAAACTTCGCACACAAGTGTGATCGCCTGAACGCAGCCGCCATTTTAAAATGTCCTGCTACGTTTTCTCTTTTGCCAGGAGAATGTAATCTACACAAACAGACCGATTGGCTGAAATTTAGCAATGCCCAGTGTTCCTTCTCTCTTTGGTGATAAAGAGAAGTTCTTCTTCACTTCTTTCGCTATCTCATCATATTAATATATGAACTCATAATGGTTCCAAAGAATAAAGTCATAGCACAAATTTAAACCTTGCTTGCGTCAAGGTCATTTCATAAAAATTCCAAAAGGCTGACCAACTAATACACACCTTCCAGCCAATTTCTGCTCCTACTATATACGTATGGTCCCAACAACTTAAATACCAGTGTGGAATATACAGTTTCCAGTATATTTTAACTTTGCAAATTGCTTTTTTCAAAAAAAATTTAGTCAAGGTGTAATGCACAATCCAATAAATATGCCGTCCAATAAAGTTCGCAATCAATTAAATATTGAAACTTTTAAGTTAGTTTGCAGGATTACTGCAATGCAAGCAAGTGGAAAAAGTAGGCAGCTGAGTTCATGCCAGGAGAACTAACTGATGATGAATGAAGTCCATAAACTAATGTTTTATGCGTGGTTCGAAATGCACACACCAGCCAATAATAGTCATTTTTTTTAAATTGAATAACAAAAAAATCTTAATTTTTGCACTGGGACTATTTTGCTGCCGAACATTAATGGTCTCTCAAGACAAGTTTTACTGTACTCGTATATGCACAAATATCATTTGACAAATATTGTGCGTAGCAGAGAATATTTTGCTTAGTTTTAATCACAAGATGATGATGATGGACATTTTAGAAAAACGGTGTAAGGCAAAACTAAAAACTACAAAAAATACAAACGAAAGGAAAAAATTAGAATAACTACGTGAAAAAAACTTGTATTCAAAGGCATCTCTAGAATCCTCATGAATGTGAGGATATTGAAAGCATCATTTCTGCATTTATTTGGTTTTCTACTACTTTACTCAATTTTTCTAAATTTACGAAAATTATAAGAAAATATAGGGAACATTTCAAAATCTAATGTTGCTTTCTTCACATCCCTAATCTTCTTACTCAATTGTTCAAATTTGCTGAATGAAATGCGAGCAGAAACTTTGCAATTGTGTAGAAAAATAGGAGACATACCTCTCTGGAGGAGGGGGTGGTGGAGTTGACGCACTCCTTCCTGAAGACACCAAACTGCCATTGCCATTGTTGGCAGTCCTCCTGCATTTGCCATGCAGCTCTATGGTGGGCGTCCTTGAGAAAACCGAGTCTTGGATCAGCAAAGATGAAGAAGAAGACGAAGAAGTCTGCGGTGGGAGGAGAGGTGACGACCCGTGACCTTCGCAAGACGATGACCTCGACGATCTCTTACTGCTGCCATTTCCATCAGAGGACTGATCCATGTAGGCCTCGCAACTGTTGCCACTCTTCTCCTTCTGCCACATACACATACCATATCCATGGGCATAAAACTAGGGCCAATAACGCAACAAGCTTTTAAGTCTCCACTGTCGGCAAGAAAAGTCACACACACACACAACATCAAGCAATGTGATCGATATTCTTCAAAACACTTCTCATGTTTCAGTTTCTGCATTTTTCATTTCACTGTCTGTTCAACATCTAGTGGAAAAATTCGCCAATTTCAATGCAATGCACTGAAATCGGCACCGCTTTCCAACCCAGCATTGCAGTTTTCTTTCAGACTGGAGCAGTATAGGAATGGCTGAAACCGGCATCCCAACTACCAAAAATCAGTCTGAGCACAGTGAAATCTAAGTTGCTGAAATCAGCCTCACATCTAGAATTAAACAAACTGCTAAATCCCTAGAAGGATTGTCTCAGCAAATGCATTGGAACAAAAGCGGCTGGTATCGACATCCTTCTAAGTAGAGAAGCCTGTCAACGCAAAAGTAACCTTGGTAAAGTCAAACAAAATCGGCTGATATCAGTCTCCTTCCAATTGCAGATCGAACTTCTTTATCTACACAAATGAAACTCTAATTTCTAAACCCACCAACTAAAGCTGCTGAAATCGATCTCCTCCCAGATCTATAGCAACATCATAAGTAAATTAAGACACTAAAGACATACTCAGTAGTGATATTGGTGAAGACTTTTAAGTTTTGAAACAAGCAAAAGACTGTTTTGCTTACCTGTAACCTTGGAGACGGTGTGGAAAGACAGTTGTTGGTCATCTTATGTTGGAAATTGTTTGATTTAGCCGCAGCCACGCCCCCTTCATCGTCCATGGCCTCGTTGACGTAACCGGCCACCAGGGGCGTTGGTGTGTCACCTGGGTCCCTGGAGAAGGACACCAAAGGGCGCATTTCGTCCCTGTCCACGATGGTAAGGGCCAGTTTCTTGACCAGGGGCGGTTTGTCCACCAGTCTTCTGTACGAATTGAGTTCTGTGGGCGAGTTTGCGTCGTCGCTGGACGCCGTAGAGGGCGTTGGCGTCGGCGGTTGACCTTCTGAAGGCGACCAATGGCCGTTCAGACCGGACATTGGCACTATTCCGGGCAGAGTGGTCGGTTTTGCATTGCCATTGGCCCGGTCCAGACATTGTCTTCTGTAAGGGGACCCTTGAACCGATCCCTGAACGCCCAAGATGTTCATCTCGGTGTTCGAATCTCCGTTCGAAAAACGTCTCTACACAATGAAAAGACAATCAAACAGTAGTTACTAAGCTCCCAAGACCAATTTTACACATACTAGTGTCATATATGGCAAGATGACAGCTTATTCTTAACATATTCAGCACGTAAACAACAAGACGGTACAACATTGAATATTCAAAAACAAGTTGTAATATTGTGATTCATCGTATCAAAACGACTTTTACAACAAGATGACATTTCGTTCAACATGACATCTCAAAGCAAGATGCTGAGATATTAAACACATTAAAGCAATATGCAAGGACAATATTGCACAATTTCCCATAAGATGTGGCTGTCACATTGAGCACATAAAAATACCTCCAAGAAGAGAAATTAATGAATCTAACCCGTTGTAATCTCTTCTGATAGCAGTATTTTTTTAATTAAGCAACCAGCTATAAATCAATCAAATGCTATTTTTGTTATTATTAGTGAATAAAAAACGAAAACTTTGTGTGCAAAAATTAATTTCAAATTCCTATTAACTTTTATTTCATTTTTTCCTCCGAACTTCACCTGGTGATTAATCACCACTTGTGTGTTATGTTGTAGGCCAACTACAGTTGAAAAGAGTTTGGCCATTGTGTACCTATTCAGAACAGTATATACTGATGATGCTCAAGCAGGGAAAAGGTGGCATCCATTCATCAATGACTACATCAAAGGGAAAAAAGCAGGTCACGTGACGAAAAGGCCCATATACTGTATTATAAATGTATAGTAAGCAACTATAGAATATAAATCTTTTAATATAAACTCCTTTTATACCCGAATAACATATGACAAATATAATTTCCGATATGCATTTCAATTAATTATTAAAATTCCCGGGAAAACAAGAGGTATTTCTTAGAAAACTCACCAAGAAATTTATACAATATGCAGACAATCAATTATGTGGAAACATCATTTGAAATATACCTTGAATTACATTTACAGTAAGTTCAAGATATCAAATCATTTCCAGATGAAATTCCCTGACTTTTTAAAACAATATCCAACTTCAAAATTGAAAACGTCTGATTATTTCTGAATTAAAAACGCAAAATATTCATGAAATAATTGAATATGTGCATTGCAAAATGGCTGAATAGATGCTTATATTTAGTTTTTTTTTGCGGTTCAAAACATACGGTCGTTACACGCCTTCAAGCTGATTTTCCTGAAAGGCTAATTACTGCAGTAATTTGTCACCAAGATATAAAAGCACCCCCTTGCGGCGAACTTCACTGCGCGATAAAACTTTGCGCAAATCAAACTCTAATTTTACTATATATCGTACATGATGCATGAAACAGTGAATGGCCCCAGAAGAAGAAGAAGAAGAAGAAGAAGAAGAAGAAGGAGAAGAAAAAATCAATATAAATAGGCTTTATCGGCAAGCAATCTGTTGACGAAGAGCGTTGATGAGTTGGCCATGTTTACAAATGTCGCCTATCTGGATTCTGTCATCATCAATCAAAATCAATCACGTGACCTTTGAACCCTTCAACCCACACCCTCCAATGTCAACAAAAACGAATAATAAATCCCGTAATTAATCCTCCACATCCACATTAAATTCCGCTAGTTGGCGCGACCTGCCATTTGATATTTAATCCCATTGTATACGCATATACCTACAAATTATTCCTTTACATTACTGTATATACAGGGTGAGGCAATAGTCCTTCGCCCCCCCCCCCAAAAAAAAAAAACTTTTTCATTATCGCATATATTAAAGATCTGAATATGCGGTGACAGTAAGTCAGGGGTGCTCTGCCCAGTGGTGCCGAAATATTTGACCTTTGCAAATTCCTTCAAGGTTATCCGAAACCTAACTTTTTGAACACAATAGCTGGAGCAAAAATTAGTACAATACAGCAGTGAAACGGAGCAGAGGTGTAGCAGCTGCGAATTTAATGGTTTTGGGAATTTCACGTGAGACGTGGATTGCTGCAGGGAAGATGACTGACAGGAACAACCGTGGCAACAAACGGACAAAATTCATTAAACTGTACAACCACTTTTATTTATTAGAAAACATAGCCTAACCATTCAAGCAATGTACCCAGGGTCTGCATAAATAAAATGCTATTAAATTCAGGAAGTTTATCACATTAACTAGTTATAGGGTTGTTTTGTTTCGTCACTTTCCCTGCAGTGCACATCTGAAGTGAAATTGCCACGGGTGTTCCTGTCAGTCATCTTCCCTGAAATCCACGTCTCACGTGAAATTCCAAAAACCATTAAATTCGCAGCTGCTACACATCTGCTCCGTTTCATTTAAAAATTGCTGCATTGTACTAATTTGAATGTCCTCTTCAACGTACTAATTTGAACTTTTGCTCCAGCTATTGTTTTTAGAAAGTTGTTTCGGATAACCTTGAAGGCAGTTGCAGAGGTCAAATATTTTGGCACCACAGGGTAGAGCACCCCTGGCTTACTGTCACCGCATATTCAGATCTTTAATATATGCGATAATGTAAAGTTTTTTTTTTGGGGGGGGGAAAGGGGCAAAGGACTTTTGCCACACCCTGTATATACTCAATGCATTTAATTTTTCAAAGTGAGTAAAATTCATCTGCAATGGGTTAATTAATGAATATTAAATTGAATGTTGTGAAATCTGAATGTTACCTTGAAAATGTTCCAACGTTATTGAGCATTTATTACATTTTGTCAATTAATTCCCATAACAGCAAAATTGTATCATTTATTTGCAATCGAGACAATTTATTGAGTTAATTATGAATTCAAATAGCAGCTAATGCAAAAATTTATTACAAATATTTTTCAATGTTGCTGAAACCCATCTTGATAATTTCTTAATACGTGTAATACCATTGCGTCTCCATAAATGAGCAGAAATTAAATTCAATAAATTCAATCAATATTGCATTTATTCATCCAAACAAAAACTCAGCACGTGCCAAATGTAGGGAAAATATTTGCAGGATAAAAGAAAACGACAACCGAACAAAAAAATATATATACAATGGCGTAGCATTGCAATTTTAGCGAAATTGTTCCCAAATTGTTGTTTGTGGTGTTGTTCGAGTGTATAACATGAGAAAAAAAAAGGAAAAATGTGAAAAAGTCGGGTTAATACGTGCCCAAAATGTCGATTGGTAACACACACTGTGAAATATTAATAAACGAGCCAATCGATATTGACATGGATCGATATGTTGGTCTTCTTTATATAAGGGTGGGATAATCAGAAAAGAAAAGGAAAGGGGAGGGGAGGGGTTATAGTGCACCAAGTTTTATTGCTCGGCTTTCACAGTTTATGGCGTGAAGAAACAAGAAAAAGTTGCAGCATATTTTATAGTACCTATGCCACATGTGCAATTAATGCGGCCAAACCTGTAGATTTCATAAAATTAAGTAAGCAAATCTTAAGACTTTCACTACCAAACGATTAATTATTAAACAGAATTTCTAGGCAGTATTATAACCATATTTCAACTAGTAGTAATATTTTATACTTTGTTATTTCATATTAAAAAAATTACTATTTTAAATTCATCAATGCATGTTTTTATATGGTTATTTTTGTATTTTTTTATACCTACTTATTTGAAACAAAAAAAGGAACAGGAATGGGACAATACTTTTCTCTTTGAGATGTAAAAAGAAGCATTACAAGGTTACATTTCTTCTTTTTGTAGAGGTAAGTAAAAAATGATGGAAGAAGTTTTAGAAAATTGATAAAAGTGTAAAAAGTAGGTGGTTGACATAAACCTGGAAAAATTGTTGTTGTGTGTGTGTGTGTGTGTGTGTGTGAAAACGACGAGAATCTTTTAATTAAACTGTCAGCACAAGAGATTTAGCAAGAGCTTAACACCCTGACCATCGAGAAAAGACATCAAAATGGCCACCCACGCCGGAACAACATTCACAGCTCTGAACCACATTTTTCGAAATGAAACGTCATCTTAAAGGAAGCCCAAGTCATAAAGAAAAAAACTCGCTTTTTGTGTAATATACAATCTGGGTTGACTGGAAAACACAACTTCTGCTCTTTAAATATAAAAACCCACCAATATTAAATAACTCGAGTTGGTAATTTCAATTTGATTTTGCGATGATTAACTGCAAATTTATATTATATTTACTGTAGTAATTCATAAAATATTATCTAAACTTTTTCGTTGATGTTTGCCTTTTTTTAAATGATATTTCATCCCAATTTAGATTTTGACTGCTATTGCATCTATGGATTGAAGACTATTGTTGTCTTATCTCTTGTGAGTGAACATTTCCCTGTCTCAAATACCATTCGAACTCATAATTTCCCAACTTCAACATGTATAAGGGATCGTCCATAAACCATGAGTCCTCAAAATCACAACTTTTTAACCCCCCCCCC
>WWPM01016480.1:0-16144 GCA_023279145.1 Glomeris maerens | reverse complement strand
TAGTTCACATAATGCTCAAATAGTTTACTCATAAATAATACATATAAATTTTCATGAAATAAAATGCTTTTATTGGGTAACAGTAATGCATAATAAACTGCAATAATTTCTCTTTTCGGATTCATATGTGAAATAACATCTGTACTGTACATTTATCAACATATTTTTTAAAGAACCATATTTGAAACTTTCATCGAAATACGCTCATGAGAGCATCAGAGCTCCAACCTCTGCTTTAATTATAGAAATATTTCCATTCTTTTTCAGCTGTCAAACCTCCATATAACGAATGTGCTAAATATAAGTGAAAAAAGTGAAGCTAACGAACACACACACACACCTGTCCTCTTGAATTTGCCAACATTGGATAAAACTAAAAGCCGATGAGCATTGCGCACTTTCCTTTGACATCAATGAAAACAAAAGCTTTCAAAAACGTATTGTGTACGCATGGATAACTTGAAAATCCTCTTGAAATCGTAGAAAGAGCTAAACAATAGCCATGTTGGGTATGCACTACTTCACCTTTTCCTTCTCCAAACTTTAAGCAGTCGACCAAGGAAAACAAAACCCAAACGCATTGGGAATTTTCTTTCATTTTCGTCCAAAGAATGAATTTTCACAGATTAAAAACGCCATTGTTTTGCGCAACAAAAAACAAACAAAATAAATAGAACACAGAAAAGGGGAAAATTAGAAAATTACGTAGACCAATACGTAGCAAGAAAAATTGAGACCCTGCTTCTTGAAAAATTGAAACATGAAAGTTGACAAATTTGAAGAATGTCACTGTCAAGTTGCGTTTGCAAAGAAAACTGAAAAAATTGCAATTTAAAACCGAAGAATGTTGGTGGGAAAATTGTTGAAAAGTGAAAAATAAGTGACTTAAAGAATGTCACTTTACAGTTGAAGAAGAATGCAGATGAAAAACGAGTCAATTTAATTTTCCAAATTACAAAATCCTTGCAAAAATCCACTTATTTTCACAACTTTACTTAAATTAAACTTTTGAATTGTCAATTTTGTTTCTTAGACGTTTATTTGAAGATAATTTACGTACAATTGACATTAAAATTGTTCACAGTAAGAAAACATACAAACCAATTTACTCTAGTATTTATTAATTCCTTACAATTACTAAGCATTGTCGTATATTGAACTTTTATTTATTTACAAAGACAAGCTTTACGAACAACCCCTCAGTGTTCCAACTACAGTGAACCACAACTGTACAAAAAACTTTAAATACATTGGACCAATTAAGTATCAATCGATCACCCTGGGAATTTAGAACACCAATGATTCTTCCTGTTCCTGGCAACACCATATACTACCATAACACTTGGTTAAATACCAAGTATGGGTAACCGTTCGATGCAAAAACGAGGTTAAAAATCGCAAAAACCTGGTTATATAAACTTTCCACTTCCTACAACTCTCAAAACCGCTAAGCCCCGCCCACTGTGATTTGTGAGTTAAGCCAGCCAAGCTAAAAAGAAGCAACAAAAGATTCTTAACCCACTTAACCCTTCATTCCCTTCTTATATATTCCAAGAATCTTGAAACTACACAAAGTATAAAGTAAGTCCAAGTCCACACAGCTAGTCACAAACTAAACAATATGGCTGACAACTAAGAGAAAAAAAAATGAAAGGAAAGCGCCCTCTGGCGATCATGGCAATGGACTGGCAAATCAACGTTCTTCTAAATACATCCCTGTGGATGCATGAACAACATTTGCAAATGTGAAATGAAAAATCAGTTGTGTGTAGCCTATGAATTGCAATAAGTGTCGCACAACTATAGCAAAAGGGTTGGGCATTGTAAACGAATAAATTGCAAGGTGGTGTCTACATTGCACAGAAAAATTACTGCACAAAAAAAATGGCCTGTGGGCGAATCGTGCAAAGCCCTCAGCTATTTTTAGCTTCGTGCTTTTTATCATTTTCCTTAAACTA
The DNA here is from genome assembly GCA_023279145.1 of Glomeris maerens. Taxonomy (NCBI): domain Eukaryota; kingdom Metazoa; phylum Arthropoda; class Diplopoda; order Glomerida; family Glomeridae; genus Glomeris; species Glomeris maerens. Next base: position 14,186 of record WWPM01016480.1, on the reverse strand, counting down.
AATAAAAAATTCTCTTTTTACCCCGTATGTAGTGAAAGGGTACTTCTTTATTAAAAAAAACCCTAATTGTCAGGCATCATTTCCCATTCCCAACCCTCCTAATGTAGTACGTACACATTTAGAAGTAGCAAAAGTGCGCATCGATCAAATTAAGCTTAGGCTGTGGAAAGTTCGAAACAAGATGGCCGCCATCACGAGGAAAATCAACTCAACCAATCAATAAACCACAAGTACGTTCGCCTACATTTGTCAGTATGTATATATCATAAGAATACATTCGTAATAATTAGGAAACGCCCATATTTTGGGTACAAGGTGATTGGAAGAGGAAAGCACGAGAAATATAATTGACAGGTGACTCGTTCTCGTGAAACAGTTTGTCAATGTTATTTCTATTCTGTCATTCAAAGCAAGGACACCATTATCATATTTGGGAACAAACAACACAGAAGTGTATCGACACAAGTATCGATTGACAGAATTCGTGCAACACATGTACTGTACGTAATGGTGCAGTGAAACCGGTATTTTTTGGGAGCGGAGGCAACAGCGCCACCATGTGAGACAACATGAAACTTCATAGATTGACATTGCCTTAGTTGCAGTTCTAAATCATTCTTCACTCAATATAAACACAAAAACAATTTCTTTTAACAGAAATGCGCAGAAAACGAACTTATTACGTCACATTTTAAAGTATTTCGCCTTTTTGTTCATTTGTCAGAAGTATAAGCAATTCACTACTGACATTGGGTGCTGTGAATTATCATTTGAATTCCTTATTTTCCCCATCAAATAACACACGACCATCACAACAACCAATAAGGTACTGACCACATTAGCCGGTGGTCCTGATTCGTAGGCATATGTTGCCACAACTCTGCCACCTTTCGAAGATGGCGCTGGTGAGGCCAGTGTTGCCTCTCTCCTGTCTATGCTCGACATCCCTGTGACGTCACTCGTGCTGTTCCATTGGACCGTTCATCGAACTTGATTGATTATACTCCTATTAAAAAAAAGAGGGGGGAAAAGACAACATGAGAAATGCTGCATCGCAAAAATCCTTTATATGTATACATACATATGCAATTTTAGCATTTGTACACAAAACATTCATTTACATACAATGCCAATGACATCAATGTAGGCTAACAGTATAAAATAATACTTGAAGTAACCTGCAGGAGTTATTTCAATTCACTTCCACAACATTTCTTGACTACATGATGATAACTTAAATTACAATGGACTTCAGTTAGCCTGAATTAGGCCTACAATGCAATTTTCCAGGACAATGATTTTCATTCAAAAGTCAACAAAACGAAATATCTGAAAAATGCAATCTGAACAGAAATTCAATTTAAACTGAATGACATTCTACAATAATTTAATTGACAAATAAACCAGTTTATGTATTACAAAATAGTACATTCAGAATTAATAACGCATGACGTCAAAAACAATTTAAATAATTTTAAACCAAACATTTTATTGCAATGAATGGCAAGTATTTCTACAACTTTTCAGACTTTCACACGATGTTAAGTTCATTATATTGATATAGATAAAATGATGGGAATGTAGTGTAATAAAAGCCAAAACTGAAAACAACCCCATCTTTCTCAAGGACGTCAACTTCAAAAAAGTTAAGATAAAAAAAGAACAAGAACCCAATAAACCAAAAAAGCACACCTGCAAATTGACCCTTTATGGCCTAAAAAAGGAGATATTCAGAGAGAAATGTGCACTTTTTCGCGTGTCCAGCAAGCAAATTTTTCAAAAACTTCATGCACATCATCATGCTATGAATGTATATAGTAACCTACATTTTCCCCGTTTTTCCTCCATTTATCTATTGCACAGCCCACAATAGTTCTTCATCAAACTGCAAATTATGATACATACAGGTTGTGAAGGTTACTTCCGGTGGTTTACTTGCCTACATTCTTACGCTTTATGCATCAAGAAACACGTGTGAAGAATCCTTGACCACACTTCTAACCTTTACTCATACTATAGGAATTATTAATTCTTCAAACATCCGGGGAACATTTCGTTAGGCTTATTACGGAAAAAAACAAAAAAACAGAAAAAGTTGCATATTTAAAAATTAAAAAAAAGAGGTCGAAGGTCGTGTGATAGGCCTACTTCCGGCTGATAAGCTCAACAACTGAACAGGTTATGCGATGTCAATTTCTAGCTGTTTTAAAATAAAATAAAAAAAGTTTCAATGGCCAAATAAAGCCTGCAGGCTATTTAAGAGACAAAAGTTACAAAAGCCATTGGGTGTCCTTTAAGAAAGTGTCATTTCATTGTGCTATTTCAAATCTTCCGGGTTTTTGAATGTGCAGTTACTGAATTTCTTAGGCCTAAATAAATGCTTATTTTTTCCCCCATGTAAGGACCTAAATTAAATTATATTATTTCACTGTTCATTTCTTCATTTCTTTCTCCAATCTATAATTTCCTTTTATAATACATTCTAGCTATATAATACGAAGAACAACTTTCTTCTAGAAATATTCGCGAATGAAATTCAATGAACTATTGCTGCTTTCCATGTGTGAATCCCCTGGTGATAAATAATAATAACGAAAACGATAAAAATGAAATTTATAATTTCAGTGAAATTAAAAAAAATTACAATCGCATGCAGTTTATACGGACAATTAAACAAACAGGTCTGTATACTGCAGGTATAGCCCTATACTAATTGGTGCGCACAAAATTCCTAATCTCAAACTTTCTTAATTGCATTATGCTTCAATAACAATTGAAACTTAATAACAAAAGCCTCCCATACAATTATAATTGCCAGGCTTTCTCACATTTTCCCCAATTATAACAGCAGGAGGAAGAAGAAAAAAACGAAATGAACGCATTATTATATGCGTATACTGTGTAATAAGCAAGCGTTGACATTTATTGCATGGGTTCATGGTCCTTGTTGGCCCTGTGCCCTAAATTCCCAGTTCAAAGCCACCATATTCGCATATATGCATACAAAAAAATTCCAAATACATACTGTACATACAATCATTCAGCATATAACATTTATTTATTGCACTCGTTATTAATTGGTTGTACACAAAATTCAGAATTTGTAATGTGAATTATATTTCGGTTATATTTCGTAATTTCCTTCCTTTTCCACCCGCATGATGATCAAGTTACCTGGGATATTATGAATGTCCTATAGAATATTTTCCATATAGGAAATGACGCAATATTCAACAAAATCAAAAACAAATGTTGAACAATTTCTGACTCACACAGCTTCCTGAAACGGGCTTTTTCAGTTGTTGGGTCATACAATTATTTTCTTTTTCGTAACCAGTGACGTCACAATGCTCACGTGCCAACACAAGGTGGGCAGGTGATAGCCGTATCTAACCATAATTGGGGGTTGGATAAACCACGTGTGACGTCACAAACTCGTGGGCGTGGCTTCCTAACTGTCCTGTCCTCAAAAAATATCTTACAAAAATCTCATTTTCTACATTACAGTTACTATTGAATAAATGTAGGCATAATTCAACGAATGATACATTTCTCAATGTTTTTTGTACTTTTTGATATCGACCCTGACATTTCTGAATAATTTTTATGGAGAAATTCTCAGACATTTCCATTACTTTTGCCAAAGTTTGACAGCCATGACTTCCAAATATCCCCAGATTAATTCCAAGCACTTATTCAAACACAGCATTTGCTTCGTCATTTCAAGGAAGAGGAGGAGATGGAGAGAGAAAAGAAAATAAAATAAATAGAATGGGGTGGTTTTTTTGTGTGTGTACGTCCCGTATTTGACGGCGGCCATTTTTCCAAAGATTTCCCAATGGCGGACGAGGAAAGAAGTTGGTAATTTTCTACAGTCACGTGACCAAAATCCTTTTTTTCCCCCCCCCCTCTTCCCATAAACCGTGCCTTATTCGCCGCACAATTCCCTAATTACACGAGCACAACCATCTCCTTGGGGGAGAGAAATTTCGAAATAAAAATAAGAAAAAACTATATTAAAAAAAACTACAGAAAATAATAATAACTTTCTTGGAACGACAACGTCTTGTCACTTCTGAGACGACACCTTATTAGGTTTTCCTCCTGTGGCTTCACAATAAACTATTAAAAAGTTATTGATTTAATACGCAGTTTCTCGTACCTATAGGCTAAAGACGGCGATCGCAGCGCCTCTATCGACGAACGCGCTAAACTTTACTCGTTTTCCCTATTCTGGGGTCGTTATCAGTGTGTCCCAAATGTCAAGGTTCTGGGGATGAAATCACTGTGTTAGAATTAGGCAATGGATGGTTATGAGCGTTTTAACCTACTCCACATCCAGAAGGGTTATGTCATTCTAGCCGCCATTTTTTTTTCTACTAGTTTTTCATATAAGTAGTCAACAGCCTCAAGTTGGTTATGGATTTTGGTCACGTGATTTGCCAATCTGTACGTGTTTTTCCTCTACATTGAAAGTCAACCACGAATTTCATTGTGAACTGTCAAAAGTTACATGCATAGAATATTAAGAAATATACAAATAAAAAGCACATTTCCCAACTTCAATTATACTTGAAATTTACCATTTTGAAGTTTAAACAAAATTATACATAAATCTTCAATGTATAATCCTAAAAATTATCAACATTCTGAATAACTTTGACCCAAATGCGATAAATATAATTGTAAACTACGTTATGATTTTATATATGCAGCTACAAACTCACTACAATGAATTTTTATTTTCCAATTACTTTTTCTACCGATATATTATATACAAAAGAAACTAATTCAGGGCTAAAGTTTTGAAATCTGTATTACGCAATAAAAACAGGTTAAACTGTCATAAATTTCCTTGCAAGTTTCAAAATGATTGTACTGTACATTTTTTTATAATAATCTATGAAGTAATTTATGTTGAAGTCAATGAAGAAACTATTTTCCCTCTTCTTTCCTACTGTTTTAATGGTATAAAAAACCGTTTTTGACCGACATAGCATGGGGCAAAAAATGGTAGTAGGTACACCACAATAAATTACATTTATACTCAAGTGGCTCATCTTATATTTCATTCTTCACTTATCAGTTAGTACATACTTCATTTTTATAGCGCAAAAATAAAAATGGAGATTTGATAATAAAAGAAATAAGAACAAGGCGCTAAAAATCCGAAATTGGAGACTTGCTTTTGGAAAATTTCGCAAACAAATCACACTTTCCCTTATCACCATCACTACAATAAAAATGTAGAACAAAATATTTGCGACGTCACTCGTGAAGCAGAGAAGAAACGAAGAAAACACACCACACCCAAAAACAAAAGCATTTTAAAAAAGAAAGAAAACGCAATTACAATCTCAAGCTGGATTTAAAAAAAAAAACAATAAAAAAATAAAAATAAGAACATGCACCAAACGAACGTTACTTAAAAAAAGATAAAAAGAAACACAGAAAACGTGTAGTGTCTCTTACCCTTGTGTTTTATCGATGTACAAGACGTGTACGTGATGAAGAGCACAGTAAATAAATTCCGCACGTGGTTGTCAAGACGAGATTAGAAACACAACCTCCCGAAACGAAGTGCGCTTCGCGAATGAAGCGATTTCATTCGATGACAAACGGCGAGAGACGATTCCGAACGACTCCTTCATTCGGAACCAGTCGGTAAAATCCGGCCGCGTTCGTTACGCGTTCGGCAAACTCCGCCACTTCGTTCGTTCACCATTTATGGGCAACGAATGGCGGCGATCGGAGGACGTTCGAACGAGATTGTAATCGTTATTTTTTTTGAAACTAGCTGCCACTTGGAGATTTCCATGTAGAAATAGTCGTATCACCACATTCGTACATCTATGTGGAAAACGGACTAGTTTTTTTCTTGTTTTTCCTTCAAGTAACTCGTGTCCTTTTTTGGATGCAGCTGCCAGTGTTAGCAATTACGAATGGCCACTATCTTTGTGGTTTACCTTCCTAAATTACCGTTCCAAATACTGAAAAAACACATTAAAAAAAACTGGTTGCACGAGCAACAAACACGAATTCATACAGTATATCAAAGTGCATCCCATTGTTATTCTTATAAGCTATTTTTATAGTTATTAGCTGATGGAATTAAGAAAATAAACAGCGAATTTCCAAAAACCGTCCAAAATGGCCGCCTTTGAAACATTATTTCTTAGCATTCCAGTTAGAAATTTACCAAATGTTCGCATACAAGGATACATTTTCAAGGTTTCATCCTTCAAGAACTCTAGAAAATCGTGTTTTCAAACCAGAAATAGGTCGATGACGACAAATTATTTTGACAGTTATGGAAAACGATTATGACCTAGCTCAAATAAAATAAACATAGGCATACACAGTTTATCAGCATTGCCACTAGGGGGCAATTATTAGGGATATGTTTCACACTGTAGTACAGCATTTCGTGCTGGATTTATTGATACTTTTCGCAGGATACTATTGTAAACTTGCTGAAGTGTAAATAAAGATAACTCTATTAATAAAGCACCATGAACTTAGTTGAGTGCAGCGCCACCTAGCGAGTTCAGTTCAGTTTCTTGTTAATCGAGTTATAGAAAGAATGGCAAGTGGGAAAGATGTAAGTAAAGTGCGTGAAATGACGATGGAAACGGTGAATAAAAGTGTATCTAAGAGGATGAGTCGGTTTAAAATCGTAAACTATGAAACACCTGCAGGTGCAAATCGGCTGTAAAAAGTAAAAACGAAGAAAAATGCGTGGAAAAAGGGGGTTTTGTGGGAAAAATGATACTTAAAGTCGGGTTCAAAAATAGTTACAAAGCTCCTTTATAAGAATGGACAACTTTCACACAATTATATCTTATATCAGTACTGTTTGGAAGCTAACTATTTTGCACAGTTGATAACAAAATAATTTTGTACCCTAAAATGATTTTAATATACGATATTAATAGTTATGTAATTAACTTTTAAAATTTCCTTTGTATTTCTTAAAATTTACAGCAAAAACCAAAATTCTTTTAAGTAAAGTATGTCAATAACTGTTCAAAAAATACTGTTCACAATACTTTACCTAATTTTAATTTGCAGTACTAGGCCTAGCTTTTCTTTGTGCAATAAGAATCTGAGTCAATAATTTAGCTAAGAATTCGCTTGGCACATGAAATGGTAAAAAAATAAATGGAACTCAGTTTTAATTGAATCGGAATTTCGGACAGTGTTTCCTTGAAAAATTACATCATTTCATTAATTTGTGTAATACTACAGAATTTGCAACAAAAAAGTAACCTGTTTATTGTATTGAATGCTAGCTCGAATTGAAATAAAATATTATTATAAATTAGGATGACAAAACCTTCACGTTTTGTTGTAAAATATTAGCAAAGTTCATATCCAGTAAATCACATATGATTCATTCTTTAAAAAAAAGTAAAGCAACACGATTTCATGGTCTTTTTAAACGAGAAATTGAATCCCATGAACACCAAAGGGATAAAAACAGTCCCTTGTACAGTACGGTTCACGTTTGGCCCATTTAGCTTTAATTTTCATTTCAGTGAACTAAATGTGCATCTAACTTATAGTAATCTGAACTCAAAACTCACATGTAAAACTTAAAAAAATAATCATTTACAGTAATTTATGCTCAACAAGATACTTAAGTGATAACAAGAATATGTATAAACAGCTGAACATTTTCTTTTGGCTATTTGTAGTTCAAATTATTAATTTGTATCTTATTGAAATAAAAATGACATATTCATTACAATTTACTGTAATTATTCACATTCCAGTTATCAAAATAACATTGAAAAAATTACAATTCCAAGAAAATGAGGTTCTCATAGTTTAAATTCCAATGTTTCATTTATTTGTTAAATCATTAAGTAAGAAATTATATTTTTTTGTTCAAACTGACAAATAAATTTTAATGGCAACAAAAACAATGGTTACATTAACTCAACATGAAAATTAGGGATTTTTGTCGATTATGGTGAAATCACATGACCAAAATCTCATAATCTGACCTGCCAAACGAGTTTATAATAATGTTGACAGGATTTTGACCTAAACAACTGCAACTATTTACTGCAGAAATTCTACAAATCAATGTTAAAACACTGAATTTTGATTTGTAATTTTAATCGTAATAATAACCAGATTTGGAGATATATAATACTAAGAAATTCTGGGAAGGCTGTTAATATATTTTTGGCTGTAATTTAGTAGTCGGTTGTCAATGTAGGTACATTTTAGGAATACATAACGAGATCATTGCGTCGTTATTCAATGTTATTTTTGCACCAACTGAGAGGAAAGATCTTGGAGCAACAGATTGGGAAAATAAGGAATGGTCGGTGTTGTCAAGAACCGGTTCTTCAGCAAAACTGAAAATGCGAAGGGCGTGGAAGGGAAACAAGGACGATCACGAAAGAGCAGCAAAAACGATGCTATTTATCGCGACGACCCAATAAAACACTACTCCAATATGACGTCACCATTCGCTCAAATCCCAAATCGCATGTATAGTATGCATTCATGCAAACTAATTGCAAGCGCAATCCCTATTTTCCTCTTCAAATAAACAACACCCATTAAATTCTGCATATAATAAAATGCATGCATGTGGGCAACACTAACTGACTCAAGTTGCACTCGCACCCACACACAAAATGTCGTGTATTCAACCTGAAGAAAAACAACAAAAACCCTGTTTGCAAACGGGATTTTGCACCTTTTCAAGGGCATCTAAACACACAATATCAATGCCCACAAAAAAAGAAAACACGTACAATGTGACCTTACGTATAAAACACTTGTTCTAATAACTATACATAGAAATGAGGGAAAAATGTAATGGTCTTTTGAGGTCAGGGTTGAGAAGTGTTAATGATAGTAATGAAGAAGGTGCGTTTTTCGCGGGTTTTTTTTACCATGGTTTTATGTGTGTGCGAGAGTGAAAAGTTGGGAAAAAATCAAGAAATTCCACTGAATGTGTTTCATAGAGTATTCTTGTGTAATGCAATTATATAAACGTAGAGTGGGGGTTTTTTGGTGGAGAAAAATAGTTGAAAGTGAGCCGCCTTTAGAGACTTTTATGGACAAATGTGACAAATATGCTGCCACGCCCCCATCGGTGACGTCATTACCAAAGTATACATACGCAGTGTAGTAACAAGGGTATAGGCAATGTCTATTTTGTGAGCAGTGTTTGAGTTGCATTTACATTTCACTGTTCTGAGAAACCGCGAAAACGGGTGTTATTTTCAAACAAACACCTGAAACTTGTTTTCGGTTGATTAGATTTTCAAAATGGCCGCCGTTTTTACACAGTACAATATTTGAGTCTACTTAAGCGATCAATGAATGGCTTGTTAAAAATGCTACATTTAGATGATAAACACACTAAAAGAACTTCAGCATAAGATATAGCTTAGGTTTGAAAGTAATTTACACGACATATGTATAGATATTTTTGCAAATGGAACTTGATCAATTAAAAGATTAAAACAAATTAAATTCGCAGTTACATAATTCTGTTTCTCATTTAGCCTATAATATTTCCGTTTCCAAGTTCTCTAATAATGTCTCCACATTTCAGCATTCATTTACTTAATTCTCTCAGTACATTATAAACAACCAGGAGAACAAATGAAAAATTGTATTATAAATTATCCCCAAGTTTAAGCAAGACAAAACACTATTTTTGCTGCAAAATTCATATGAAGTTGCAACTAGGCCTATCAGTTCACTTGCATAAAACAATGATATCGCTTTTAGCTTCGAAAACGTTCCCATCTGTTAAGTACATGGTAAAGCAATTTCACACAGCAAAGATAAGGAATTGCAAGTTACTAAATGCGCGGAATCAGAAATAGAAAATGAATATATGGTATAGAGAGCAGATAGGAAAATGGCGGCCATTTTGGCTTTCCTTGAACCGATTATTTGCAAGAGCGGAACGCGAGTTATTATAATGATAAGAGTTGAGAGATGACAATGCACAGCATGGTATATCTGTAGTAATAACATAGTGTTGCCAAAACCGAGCCGCCCTTGACCCACCAACAGCCAACTATTTCCCCTCATTAGGACAAAAATGGCGCCTGTTGCTTGTGCTTAGTACTATGAATGGGAACTAAGTAGAAAGTGAAAGCAAGTCCATGCACTTGGCAATCAATCAATACCACTTCATGGCCCCAACCCTTCCATTCTGTCCTAAACCAAAGGGTTTAGTAACCTTAAGGCATAACCGAGGCAAAGGACCCGGGCCCCTTAAGTAACCCCTAAACTCACGATTCACTTTCTAAAGTGCCAACTCACAAAGCAACCCTCCTTGTAATTACACTCTTCGGGTTACCGAACATTATTACAGGGTGATTCATATATCACTGAATGACTGCAAATGGACGACATAAGTTATAGACATACAAGTTCTCCATGTACAAAACCCCAAAAAAACTGTACAGTTTTATGACTATTTTGGAGAAAAGGATAAAGACCCAGGTAACCCTTGCACAATAAAACCTATAAATAAGGAAAGAGGAAAGTTAAAGGTGAACTGACAAGGTTTCGTAACACCCTTGAAACTTTCTTGAAACAGCAAAAACGTGTGAATAAAATGATTAAGTATAGTACTACCAGCACCTGGGAAAAGGTTATTTGTGGCGCTATGGTGTTTTATGCTGGTTAAAGTCAAGCATTTTTCACCTCCTTAATGAATTATCCCGCATAATTAAGCGTACTGGGATAATTCATTTAGGAGGTTCCGTCTTTGCTAAAGAATATCAGTGAAATGAAAAATACATACAATAATAAAATAAACATATAGTAGGTCTACAACCTCAGTATAGTTCGAAATGAAAAGAAGTATAAAGGGAGGTCGCTTTCAGCAAAAGTTAGGACACCAAAAATTTCACATGTTGGGTAAAAAAAAATAAATTAAAGCCAATGTTATTATAAGAAAAACAAAACAAACTACATAGTACATTGTAGAGTAAAACCTTTTGAATGCATGAATCGTAACGGCGCTCTGGCCACTAGACTTAATACAGCTTCTTTGCAGCTGCCAACAAGATTGTCTGCCTTCTTCAAGAGCATTGCGAAGAAAACATTGAAAAATCATTCGTGCATGGATTATGAATTGAGCAATTGTGGCCAGTCACGTGACATGCACAATATAGTATTTTTTCCTCTCCTGTAAAGTACTTCAAACAGAATAAAAAAAAATATTCCACACAACACAAAACAAAACAGAAAAAAAAATTACAAAGCTTCTGGACGCGTTGATAGATTACAAAACGTCCTTCTTTGTTTGCGATGGTTTTTTGACGTCAAAAAATGCGAACAACGCCCCGTTGTCCTTGCCCACCGGAAGTTCGCCCTCAACAAACGGAAAAAAAACCCATACTACTATTTACTTATTTCATATTTCGAAATGTGCTCTTTTGTCAAATGCGAAACGCCGTTATGCATACAGCATTCAACATTCACAGAACTAGTAAATGACAGCAGTGACGTCATTCGTTTTCTTTTCTGTTCTTTCTGCCCAAATCGTAAAAATATATAGCGAGGGTTTTAGTAAGACCGGAAGTGAGGTTTATATACATATTTTGGACGCCATTGTGTGAGCCATTTAAGGGGTGGAAACTGAAAGTGGAAAGTGAACTTGACACGCATGTTGCCCTATATAGAAATACGAAAATGAGATAATGTACTACTGTGTCTATCTATACACTATATACACTATTCAGAACGTGCATTTTGGTTCAAAAACTTGACATAGTTGTTAAGTGTGGTGTGTGTGTAACTATACAATAACTTATAAATAGTTTCAAGGTAAATTGGAACATTTAGTGAATCTATTAAAGGAAAGATAAGGTGGTACCACTATTTATATGAAACCACTTTCAGGAAAGGCAAAAAAACTGCCAAGTAACGCCATTGTTACCAAATTTAAAATATGATAACACCAATTTGGAGCTAATTGAGTCCTTTATGTTACGTAGGAACAGTGATTTCATAAATAAAGCTATTGACATATAACAACTTCATTAAACACTGTTCCAGATGGGAAAAGAAAAACAATTTGGAACTTATTCATTGGCAAGCAATAAGTAACAGTTTATTTTGTAAGATTAACTGAGCTTAAAAACCAAGTTGTTAATTACATAGATTTATAAATTGTTTGCTAATTGCAGTTTATATTAAATAACAACGGAATTTCCAAATATGGATTCTATATAATGAAATTTGCACTGGGATTTTTTGAAAGAAGTAGAAAATAAATAATCAGTTTTAATTTAAATAAGTATAATGACAGAAGAAAAATATGGCACAGTTTGTTAAATGATTTGGGGAATAATTTAAGTAATTATAATTGCGTTAATTTGATATTGTCTGCATTGGCATTTGTTATTAATTTGACCACATTGTGACAATTTCTAAATTATTCCTTATTACATAAGAAAAATGCAGTTGAAAAGAAACACCACAACTGCCCGTCACATCTAGATCAAGGTTAGAAGTAACATTACAGTGTTGCCATTAATTTTAGGACAGAATAAATGATATAGGCGTTCCCAAAATAGGCACATTGTTCACAATAGTGCTTCTGCATTCCACCCTATAATCACAAAATTTGTATTTTATGTAGGTAAATTTGGCTCACTTCTACACAAAACTTCTGAAGGAGTTAACTGTCTTAAACCAAACTACACTTTGAATGAAAACATGTAAATTTCCATAATGATTTGCTTACCTAATTATAATTTTGTTTCAAAATTTTACTTCCATGGCTCTTCATTCTCAATAACTTTTTTGTAATTATGGCAAAATATACATTTTTTCTCTCTCTACATTTTCATATTATACTAACAAACTAAGAACCATAACATTAGTAACTACACATTACAAATTACAGTTAACTTTAAAAGTTGGTTTTGGAAAAAGTTCAGTTTCCTAAATTCACGTTCGCAGCGAGTAAAAATAACATGAATTTGTAATGAGGAAGGTATTGTTTGCACAGTTGCAGAAATAACGCATTTCAGAGTAACAAACACAACTTTCCATTTCCTCAAACAGCTAAAAATACATATTTATGTAAAATATCACTGCATAAATTTACACACATGGGAAATGCAAACTCCCTGAACTGCCATAAATTCCCAACAATTTATTCCATTCAAAAATATATCCTTGAATTCAACATTAGCACAAAATGGTATTATAAAAAATAGATTAAATTGAGAAATTAAATGTAAAAAAAGTATTGAGTTGTGGAAGGTGGAAAAGCAGGAAGGTGGAGCGTCGCAAAAATCCAAGTTTTACTAGACAACTAGGGTAAGGGGAAAGCTGGTTTCCAGGGGCCGCCTTTAAGATGAAGTTTTTGGTGCATTTGACAGACATTCAATTAACCTGGCTTTTTAGCCTGGCCATAAATAAGAGGGTGATGGCGTTTCTGGTCGCAAATCAACAATCGGCTTCAACAATATTTACATTGGCATTAGAAATGGCGTCCAAACTTGGCCCACCAATGCGCAGTAATCATTTCAGAGTGATCCTGGTGTAACCCCAAAGCACATTTGCACATAATGGAGCTGGAAAAATACGTATACAACGGCACGTGCGCCACACGAAAATCCTCATTTCCATCAACATTTACTTTTGTGCAACACTTTTTCACTGAACTTCCATTTTTCCCCCCAACACCAAACTTCTGTTGCCACATGAAAAGTAATTCCACAGAACAACGCACAAACACTGGAACAATCAACTATTTTCAAACGAAACCAAATTAAAAATCCCAACCCATAAATATTTTTCGTCTTATATTAGCTGAATCCATTTAATTCCTTCAATCTCCATGCAATACAGTTTTCTTAAATATCATTGCATTCAATTACAGTTAAACATTTCAGTGTAATCCTGAACAGTATTTTGCAACTTACATCTTAATTTGAAATGATTAAGAACTTAATTATGGTAGCATTTATACCTTCAATCAACAGCTAAATAGATTAACTAGGATTTTATAGGCTGTTATACAATTACAGCAGATTAACGAAGCAAAACCAGTTAATAATCATTAAGTATATATCTTGTTAAACCCTAGCTTGCAACTACATCAAATGTTATGCGTGACATGAACACCAACAAGCTGATTTTTGCAACATGTCCTAATCCACCTAATTTCTAGCAACACA
>WWPM01016478.1:0-10106 GCA_023279145.1 Glomeris maerens | reverse complement strand
GGCGCTCAACTATACGGTGCAATATAAGCCTGGGTCCACCAATAAAATGGCGGATGCTCTCTCCCGAAACCCAGTAAGGGAACCCGACGAGGAGGTCCACACGGTGATGACGGTGGAAACAGTGGTGCCCTATGATGACTACCCCACTTGAGAGGAGTGGTCGAAAGCCTAGCGGTTGGACCCTGAGTTGGGGCCACTGTTCCATTACGTTTCGACCCACGAGGAACCGGCGGACGGTAGGCTCGTCCGCAAGGTCCTTGGGGCGGCCGAACGGTGCGTCATCGACCGGGGAGTCTTACTCCAGTTCTGTCTGTCGTCGGGACCTGATGACTTAGCGCCAGAAGGGTGTTTGATGATAGTAGTGCCGGCGGCGTTACGGTACGAGCTAGTCAGGCAACGCCATGATTCACCGCTGGCAGGTCACTTGGGTGGTGGCAAAACCTACCAGCGGGTGAAGAAGTTACACACGTGGCAGGGGATCAAAGCGGACGTGATGCGCTATTGCCGCGGGTGTCGTGCTTGTCAGCAGGCGAAGCCCTCTAACAAGCGGCCCGTCGGCCTTATGCAGCACACCGACCCCAAAGGTCCTTGGTCGATGGTTCGGTTGGATCTTATGGGCCTCTTCCCTAAGAGTCCAAAGGGCCACCTACACCTTCTCGTCACGGTGGATTACTTCACCAAGTGGGTTAGTTTAACCCCACTGCGGTCCGCGAAAGCCCGGCCGATCGCAGAAGCCATGTTTAAGGTGTGCTGCACCTTCGGGTTCCCAGAAATGGTGTTGTCCGACAGGGGACCGCAACTGGTTTCGAGGGTATACGAGCAGATGTGGTTGGCTTTGGGAACAAAGTCTAGACACACTACTCCGTATCACCCACAAACCAATTTGGCCGAGCGCGTTAATCGCGTCTTAGTGTCAATGTTGCGGACGTACACAACTGAACATGTAAATTGGGATTCGAGATTATGCGAACTACAATTCGCAATAAACTCGGCGGTGAGTGAGTCCACAGGAGTTACGCCCTGCGACGTGATGTTAGAGCGCTCACTACAATATCCCTAGGAGCTGGATGAACCAGGTGAGGGCACTGTGGTCTGCGGCGAGGAAGATCTAAAAGCGTTCTCTCACCATTTGCGAAGTCGGCTGGCGAAAGTGCACAAGTTTGTCGCGGACAACTTGCATGAGGCCAGCGATAAGCAAAAGGTGCAGTATGATAAAAAACACCGGGATCACAAGTATCAGGATGGGGACAAAGTGGGGAAATCAACCCATGTGCTGTCCAACGCCGCCAAGAATTTCTCAGCTAAGTTAGCACCCCTCCGGGAGGGACTGTTTGTGATCACAGACGTGCTCGGGGAGAACGTAGTGCGGCTGCAGGACTTAGGGAGCAAGGCGCGGACAGATCCGATCAACACATGCGAGTTGACCCCGTTTGTTGATCCGGTGCTAGAAGGGTCGCCGATTACGACGCCGCCCAGACTAGACCGGGGTCGCCCAACACAGGCGAGCCATCCTTACAACCTGAGGAGTGCAAAGCAAAAGTCCTTACTTTGCATGGCCGTGTTTGTAGTTGAAATCGAAGGGTAAATGGACTTCATATTCAACTCGAACAGGTGAACCCTGACATAAATAGATGAGCGTAGGTTGGGTTAAATTGGACTCCACACTCATTTTTTTAGGTTCAGGAAACCAAACGTTGCAGATGATTGTGCATGAGTGACGGAAGGGTAAATTGGACTCCCAGTCAGCACAATTGGCGAACAACTAGGCACAATGTGCGGAATAAAGATTTTCTGCACGGCCGTTGTTTGCAACTGGAGCTCAATGACAGGGCCATTGACTGCAGAACAATTGCAAATAAATGTCACAGATGCCATTTTCAGTAAAGTGTCGATTGGGTAAAATTGGATTTCACACTTTTTGCATAATGGCAGTGCCATTTATAAACGGCGAAGGAAGTGCTATTTTTTAAATGAGTGGGGATGGGTAAATTGGACGTGCAGTCATTTTAAAATAGCGGGGAACTTGGCCATGCTAAATCCAATTCGGAAAATTAGTTGTCTGACTAGCGGAGAAAAGGAGTGACTAGCAGACATGATTTTTGAATTGAAAGCATGAGTTATCGTAGAGCGAAGCGCGTAAGGCGAGGCCGGGAAGCGCGCCATGACGTCATCAGGGCTGACGAAGATCGGCAAGCGATCGGCGCTAGGCCTAACCGCTTAAGCCTATCTGCACATGGCGTCAAAACAATGTATGCCGAGCGATAACAGACGGTCGGATTAAAAATCTGATTCGACCATCGTGTTGCGGATGCAAATTTAAGTGGGGTTTGCCACTTTCCAAACATGGAAATAACATTTGTTGGCTTGAAAAAGCCAGAAACGGCGAGTTTGTCGTAGTTGCCAATCGAAAAGGGTTAGCAACGAAAACGACTCGCAAGACCGTGAAAACTGCTTAAAACGATGAAAAACTGGTAGAGCTATGTTAGCATAGTCTACTTTTATTCGTAGGAAGTGCTTTTTCGCTCCCGAATATCGTTATAATTGCAAAATCGAGCGCGGTTGTATCGGAGTAGTTACGACGCTAAGAGCCAGGTGGCGCATGGACGGTAAATATTAACACCTGTTCGGAGGCAAATAAAAAGGAACGATGATGATATTTATTGGATTTGGAAGTGTAGAAACTTTGTATTTACAGCATAGGAAAAGAAATAAGTCAGCGCAAAAGCGCGGGAAAATATAAAGGGCACAATTGTATTTTTGGTCCTAAAAATAAAATTTGTGCCTGTTCCTGGACTTGTTTTGATCGTAGCGGTCAGCGAACTTGCCAATGGCGCCCGTCGATCACACCTGTGCACGTAGCGACCTTGCCACGCCCATTCGGCCCTTGATTGTCCAATGCGGACTTAGGTACGGTTGCGGCGGAGTTACGTTGATAAAAACAGAAGACAGAGCGTGCAAGGGCCCCTTTCTCACATGTATTCTGCAGTAGAAAGTGTCCTTGCTGTCAGATCTGCTTCTGCACGATATCAGCGCTTCTCTTCCTGTGTTTTTACTGCAATCAAGGGATTCTCCGAGTGAGGGTAGGAAAGAATTAATTATGCATGTCCGTTCTTTTGAAATGTGGATGCGGCGATCGCATCCATCATTCAGCCGCACGTAGGGCGCGGTAAACACGTGGTGGGCGCGGTAAACGGCCGCACGCAACGTGGTTACCGCTCCCCGGTCGTCCCAGCGCCGCGCATGGCTTTCGCCGTGCAGTCGGACGGGACGATCGATAAAACACGAGCGCGGCGGCCGTTTGCGGCGACGACGGGTGCTAAATCGCGCGTCCGGTAAACACCCTGCGTTTTTCTGCGCTAAATGCGCTGCGGCAAAAGGCTTTTTGCCGCGCGCCGTGCGTTCTTACGTTGCGGTTTATGCTGCAAGGTCGCTAAACCGCTCGGTGTAAACAGCATCGGTGCCGGTGAAGCGGCGCGGGCTCTTTTGGAATGCGTCGGCGGGAATTTCGAGCCAGCTCGTTATTCCACAGCCGCGCATGCTAGTTCCGAGCGTTCTCGGCGCGCGTCTGTGGCGCGGCTTGGTTGCGTCGTTCTGCAGCGATACATGCATCGCCAGAAGCGATGGTTTGCGCCACTTGTGGTTCACACCACGTGAAAGGAATAGTGTGGTCGCTGCGGGGCGCGCCGCTTTGCTGCGTCACCGATGCGCCGTCGGGACGCGTAGGACGACATATGTGCGCCTCGTAGAGAGTCGAGCTGCGCTGCGACTTCCGCCCCGCCACTTTGGTAAACCCGGCGCGTTTATTAATTTCAAATTGTTGTTGTTGTTTTTATTTCCACCCTCAATAAGGGATTGAAAGGGGTTACATATTTTCAAAGCATCCTCGCAGAGGCGATACAGTAGCCAATGACGTACAAACTGAGGCGCTGTTATTGCTATTTGAAAACTTTTCCCAATTTTAAATTGTTAACAGCATGTATATTTCTTTCATTGCAGATGTCCCACAAGATGTTTGGTTTTGCTTTGATTGAGGTGAGCCGGTCGAGCCCGCCACCCACCACGGAAATGCGGATCGTGCCTCATCCGGAGCAACCGCAGCAGCTGTATTCCCGCGCGGAAACTCATGAGATGGTCGGTCGCGCCCCGGGGTTGGTGTGGCTGGAACCCGGCTCCCATTGTGCCTGGGCGTCCGCTATCCCTGTGCCTGGCGAAGAGTCGTTCGCGGCTCCGTTGCCGGCCTGGGCGCTTGCGGACCCAGCCGATTTCGATGTTCCAATGTGGTCCGGGGGTGTGTTGCGCCCGGTCTGCAGGGAGCACTGGGAGATGCCCAGAACTACCCAATTCCCACGCCTGCCACTTCCGGTAACGGAGTGGCTACAGACCGGACCCTCCTCTTCCGATCCGTCGGACTCAGCGATCTTGGCCTTCCCAGAGAAGGACCCTGAGGACGTCACACTCAGCCATATGGACACGACCCCGTCGTCACTGAAGACGGTGACCGCCGAACCTCCACCGCCACCCGTCGTGCTTCCTTACCCGTTCTTCGTCAAGCGGCGGGGGTCAGCCCTCCCGATGGCCTAAACGGTCACCTTGGCTGAGGGACGTCGCATGCGACAGTCCTTGTCCCGCAATATCCGTCGCAACATCCGCCGGTTGGAGCAACGGGCGGCCAAGAAGATGGCGCCCTTGTCACCGGTGGATACGCGGCCGTGGTCTCAGAGTTGCCCAACACCCCAGACATGCGTGAGGTTCCCCCGACACCCAGTCGGGCGGTACCGGTCAAAGTCTTTGCGAGCAAGGCGCGTTACACCTCCAAACCGCCGGCCGCAGCGGCAGCCGGTACCAGGCCCAAGCCCTCGAACGCGAGGGGAACGCGACCTGCTCGGCCGCCTGCCTCAACCCGAGGTGAGCGTCGGCCCCAGGCTGCCCCCTAACAGCAACCACAAGATCCGCCCTGTCGCCTGGGTGCGGATGTGGCGAGAGCTTGGGCTCTGAGCTTGGGCCTTCGTCTGCCGAGGGTGTGCCGCCTGAGCGAAGGAACTCGATTCCTGTTGCGCCCTCACCGGCTGCGAGTCAACACTCAACCCCGGGTTCGTGGACATCGGACCTGGGGAAGTCGCGGCAGACCAAGCCCTCTGCCGTGCCGACGGAGACTAAGACTCTTGATCGGACAGCCCTTGCTAGGTTGTCCGTCAGGACGAGTCTGTCGAGGGGAGTGAGCGAGTCGGGGAAAGCGAGATTGCCAGCCCCGGCCGCTCAGCGTAGGTGGGAAAGCACTCCCCCTGCACAACTCCCCAAACCGGAGCTAAGGCGACCAGCTCCGGTTGGGCCAGTCAGTAGGCCTCCGGGCCCGCCGGCGAAACAGGCACGCTACTCCGGGTCTACGGGGACGGCCGGTTCCCGTAGTTCGGTCGGCGACCTGCACAGCAACCGCGACAGGCTAGAAGCGGTTGCCCGAAGGGACGAACCTCGGCGCAGGATAGCGGATCTTCCCTTTCCGCGCCTGAAGCCTAGGGTATCGCTGTTGGGTGTGCGCATCGTGCAGGACGAACCTGGGCAGGTTGAGGACGTGGTGACCACCGCGTTCCAGCTGTCACCGGCCCTGACCAACCGAATGACCCGTGAAGTGGGCGTTCAAGCGGAGCCTAAAAACCGCTCGGCGCAGACGACTGCGATCCCAGTAGGTGTGGGAGGTGCTATCCTTCCGCAGCGCCCGATTGTGGATGCAGCCCCATATTCGCACCTTAGCCTGATGGTTTACAGCCGGCAGGTGCCTCTGAACAAGTGGTTTCGTCCGGCCCCCACAGTTTTGGCGGCACCTCCGGCTGGGCCTATTGGTGATGGGGAGGTACCGGGGTTGAGGCAGCCTTTGGCGGGGTTCTTGGCGGCCCAGGGTGTTCCCCAGGGGCAACGGGTTCCGCAGCAGTTGGCGTTGTCGATCACTGCCGATCTAGCGGCCGCTCTGTGCCTCCCGGTCCACCTGGACACCCAGGTCACCATGCTACCCCCACCCATTGACCCACGTCTGCATGACGCGCCGATGGAGACTGACCGTCTCATCGACCTGACTGTGGAGCAGGAGGCTGGCGACTCGAGGGAGTCCGGATCCGCGGATTTTTTTCATCTTCTGGCAGGGTATCGGCAGAGACCTGAGGAGGCGCACCGCGGCCAGAAACATTGGCACTGGCTCCGCCGGTAACTCCACCCGGTCCCGCGCAACCCGACTCAGAAGAGCTGTGGCTTGCAGCTGTCGCCTGCCCCCTTGGTGAAGGCGAGATGAAGGAGCGCGAGCTGACACCGGAAGAAGAGTCTGCACTCCTAAAGTTAGAGCCGGGCTCATTCTCCGCCGGTGAGTCGCTCGGCAGTGACACGCCCCCCTCCGCCTGAAGTCCACCAGGGGTCGTCGATGCTTGGAGGGCGCCCTGCCCTCGGGAGGGTGACAATGTACGCTGTGCGTGCGCTGCCAGCGATGCGTGCGCTGCAGGAGATGGTGCTGCGGCAACAGCGCGCGTTTTGCGGCGCAATGCGGTGCGGGTGAGATGGCCATCGGGCGGTGTCGGCGCTTTTCATTTCTGGGCCGCCTGTCTGGTCACCGGCCGTGGTGTGCTTAGCCCCTAGCTCGGCCCTGCTGTGCATGCCTGGGGTGGTTTGTCGCCCGGTCCATGGTCCTATGCGTTACCCTTCCTTCTCTCTCGAACCCATGGGCCCGTCCCCATGCTGTCCTATTCCTCCCCCTACTTGGAGAGACGGGTTCCACAAATGGCAGCCGTCCTCGTTAAGCCCACGACCGGTGCAGCTAGTGGCCGTCTCCAGGTTGGCCTCCTCACTACCCTCCCTCCTTCCCTCCCTTTGTTACTCCTCGTTTCGCTGGCTGCTGTCCCTGTCGGAGCTTCTGGGTTTGCTGAGTTCTTACCCGGAAGTCTGATAGGGCACCCTGGCCTCTGGTTTTGGTACCGGCGACCGGGTCGTTTCGTTCCTTAACTGGTTGGCTGGGGCAGAGCAGGGTCGCGGAGGCCGCTTCCCCAAGAGCAAACGAGGATGCATGGTTGCAGAGTTTTTATTTGTTGTTACCCACTTGGCTCGGTTGGACCGGTCGGTGGTGTTTCGTTCTGTTGGAATTTTGGGGCGACACGGCTTTGTGCTTGTGTTTGTCCTTTTAGTTTGGTGCGGCTTCGTTTTTCGGGCTGTCACTGGTTTTTCTGTTTTATTTTCCTTTTTTGGGGTGTGGGGTTGCCCTCGGTTCTTGGTTTTTGAGCGCTGACGGTAACGGATTACCGTCTTTTTTGAGGAGGGGGAAGTGTAACGGCCCGGTTTCCAACCGGCCTTACAAATGGCCAGGCCCGGTTTTTAACCAGCCTGCAGATGGCGCGGTGGCCTACCGGCCACCCCTTTTGGCAAAGTTGATGACCCAAGGCCAAAGGCCAGCAGTGGCATGAGAAATGCCAATGCCCCTTTGGCCAAAACCCAATGGTTTCTCCCAAGGTCGCGTTGCACCTGTGGAAGAAAACAAGGCGCGGTCACAGCCAATTAGCAGCTTGATAGGGCTTCGGCCCGCCCTATCTGCGTGGCATAGGCAAGCCACTAAGGGCATGTGACCGAAGGTCGGCCAAACAACCTGCCCGCCCCTTTTGTTTAACTGCAAAAGAAGGCGCAAAGCAATGCAAAGGACACACAACAACTTGATGTGTAGAGTCAAGCCTTATACACTAAGTGTACAGAGAGAGACTCTCACATCAGACCTTGGGTCCTATAGCCTATAGGCTCTCACCTATAGGCAAATAGGCTCAGAAAGGTAGGAAAAGGGTTGAAGTGAATAACTCACCTTTTTCCATATACACCTTTTGAAGTGTAGGATTGAGTGCAAACTCTCCCTCTTTCACTCCTTCCAAATAGAAGTAGTTCGAGGGAGACGATCGCAAGTGGTTGCTCCCAGTGCTCTTCTAATTCAGTATAAGTGAGTGTTGAGTAGTATTGCACAAACCCATAGCGTAGACTTGGGATAGTGCAATACAGCACAAGGGTATCACCCACACCCCCCCCCCTTTCGTGAGGGATAATTCCTTACGAAGGTCGACGCTTTACGGTCCTAAGTATTGAAGGATCCCAATATTGTTAGGGATCATTCCAGTGGAAGGTTGAGGTGGTAACCGACGTGTAAATACTCTCATGTCGGTCATCTCTACGTCAGAGCTCCAGCGCGGCCATTGTTGTAGTGGTGTGAGAATTAAGCAACACATTACGTAACGGCCTCGGCCCAAGAAGCATGGTGTAATTGTTGTAATAAATTGTCTATTAGGGCAATTATTTAGCATTTGCAAGTGTGTTGAGGAAAGTTACAGTGGAAATAAATAGCAGTTTGTTAAACAGAACATTTGTTGTTGTTTTGCATTCTTTTGCGCGTCTGTAACAACTGGGTTTGTTACAAACAGTCTGAGGTTCCCAACCCCCGAGAATATGCCCTCCGCGGCGGACATAGGATATGAATCGGCTTTTGTTAAGGCATTCAATCTCCTAAAATCGATGCATAGTCTGAACGTTCACCCTTTCTTGGGTACGATCACTACGTTCGACGCCCACGGGCTCTTGGACTTCTCAACTATTCCCTCCACTATGAATTCATCCAGACGCTTGCCCAGCAACTCCCTTTTGGCTAATTTCATAGGCCTACAATACTCTTTGAATGGCTTATGGTCTCCAGTGTCAATCACATGTCGCACACCAACAGCGCCACCCGGAATACATCTGAAAATTTTTCCAAAATCATGGTAAAGATCAATAAACTTCTGCTGATGAGATGGTGGGCACTTCGAGTTCTCAATTTGAGTTTTCCACGACTGGAAAACTGCATCTCGGGTGTCCGTAATCTTGGCTATCTTGACCGGGCAAGGACCAAAAGGTA
Source organism: Glomeris maerens (assembly GCA_023279145.1). Lineage (NCBI taxonomy): Eukaryota > Metazoa > Arthropoda > Diplopoda > Glomerida > Glomeridae > Glomeris > Glomeris maerens. The sequence continues at coordinate 1,207 of WWPM01016478.1, read as the reverse complement.
TGGGCTCAGTTCCCACTTGAACCGACGTCCATTTACTATGAGGCAAATCCAGTATTATCCCCGCGCATTTGACGAAGTCTCTTCCCAGGATCACTTTCTCCTGGGACAACTTGGTCACCACGAAGTACTGCGATTTAAATCCTCCTAGCCACCTTAAGATCACTTGTGTCACTCCAATAGCCTTCGATATCGCAGACACCTGTTCAATCATTATCGGCATCGACTCATCATGGGTGGCCTCGGGTATGAATTTCAAAAGACCCTCGTCTATTAAACAACCCGCAGATCCTGAGTCAATCAATGCCAACACTGGTATTCTTGCTTTACCAAGATGAACACTCATCATTGGCAAATTGTCACTTAAAAGCGCTCCGAACAACCCTCTATAATGAGTTACATCACTTCGGGTGTCGGGTGGGTGGCTGCATCCGAGATTGCCACTCGCCACCATCGAAATGACCTTCACTTGTTTTTTGGGAGGGGACAATCTCTTTCGAAATGACCGTCCTTGCGGCAATTGAAACAGTGGGTAGGCCTGGGTAGTTGCACTTCAGCATCACTCACCTGCCCCTGCTTCTGCCTATCTGTCACCAACGGTTCAGCATTCGCACCTGTCGGTACTACCTGCTGGACTGTGGTTCTCGTCTGGTTTGACAACTTTGGTTCCCACTGTTGTTTCTTGGGGACCGCACCTAAATTTCGTGTTGCCGCTGCCTGAGCTGCAACTTGCGCAAGGACAAATTGTTGGTCTAGGACTGACCGAAACTTTTCCTTCCTGGGGTTAGCCGAACCCCAACCACAAACCTGGAGTACAAGTTCGTGACTCGGTGGAGGTCTTTCGTAGTCCTGTATTGTCCTCCTTCTAACCTCAATTGCTGGTGCTGCGACCAGCAATTCGTTCAAATTTTTAAACTTTTGATTTCCCAAAATTGGTACATACCTTGGGTGTATTAACTCGGTACCGCGCGACCTTCGTTTGCCAAGCGACGGCTGTCTCCACCCGCACGGGACCCCGCCCTCGATATCACTCCGGCCCCACGGTCAGGATCGCTCCTATCCCGAGGACGCAAACCACGATCCACCAGCTCATGAACGACCTGCTGTTCAGTCGCCAAGTTCCGGAAAAAGTTATAGATGCTAAAACTTCCTTCGGCTGGCACAGCCGGCCGAACTGACCGTTCGCTGGCCCCATGGCCAAAATTCGTCA
>WWPM01016475.1:0-12126 GCA_023279145.1 Glomeris maerens | reverse complement strand
CCGGGCACTATTGGAGGCAGGGCTTTATTACAACTTTTTATAATTTTACCCGGGCTGTATTAGAGTGCAGGGCACAATTAGAGGCAGGGCTTTATTTGAAGTTTTACGGTAATACGACTGCAAGCTCCGATGTTCGTATTGCTAAGCCAAAATAACTATAGGTCACGCCCACGCGCCAAACTTCATCGGATTATGTAAAGGCTTATGTTTTAAGCCTAAGAAAGATCGACTATACAAGCATTGTAAACAAGGTAAAATTCCTTCAATGTTTTCAATTGTTAGTAAGTGTATTAGTTACAGAAATGTAAACTAATTGTACTAAATCGATCTAGACCGTATTTCAATGCGACTTATAAGTGTAAGCATGCACTCGCTATATAGTAGGGCGTTTCAAGGCCTCCGTTTATAAGTGGAGAAACGTCTTAACAGCCGTTTCGGCTGTTAAGCCGAATGTTCCGCGCATGCGCAGAAATGATGTCAGCTGCTTATCAGTTGGCGAGAAAGAAGCCAGTTGAGAGAGGCTTATTCCCGAAATAAGTGCTTATTTTGTGATCTTATCGTCAAAACAAAATGGCGGACACTTCTCCGCTTCGAGCGAGTTTCATCGCTTCAGAAGCAAAAAGAAGACGAAAACCTCCCGAAGAAACAAAATAAAACGTACAGATGGACTGACAGTTTGAAGGTGAGTGATATTCGGAATAACTGCAATAAATATTTTGTGAATTAAGTCCGATGTTTCAAATTTCATTTCAGCTAGGCCTAATTCATTAATTTGCAGTGCATGGTTTGAGGTATATTGCGTGTAAGCACAGCTCTCACAACATAACACTTATAATTTGTCTTAAGTTTTCACCACTTTAAGCCAAGTACGCTTATAAATTTTTACCACGAAACGCCCTATTAAAAGAAATACGTTAGTGTAGAATGCTGCCACTGGATCGCCACCATGTGTAGGCACGAAATTCCTCACCAGAGCAGAGATTTGGCGCTGTATAACCTTAGGGTCTGTTGCCGCATTCCACCACCACAGCACAGGTGTCTACAAGTAAAAAGCAACAGAAATAGCTTGTCATAATCCCTATAGCCACGCTCAGGCCCTATTGCATTATTTCATATAAATAGAGCCTTGTTCTTACTGAATCTTCAGAAGAGCAGCTGCTTCAGCAGCATCCCCAGGCCCATCAGAGCCTAGCCTTAAACCTAAAAACTTGAGTGTTGTACAATCTGTGTCCCTACTCTTATACTTTGCTCAATCTGTAATAAAGAAGGCATTTCTCAGACGAAATGAATGTGTCCAAAAAAATTATGGTGACTACAAACTGACTGACTGAATGTGACATTTTAAAGGTGATGTTTGGAAACTATACTCTGAGTTTAATGTCAAATTTTTAAATGAGCATTAGGCAAACATATCGTATATCTACACACAGAATGAAACTACATGGAAAGAGGAGTAGTTTGGTGTATGGAACAACATAGAAATTCAAAATAGTCAATGCGCTACAGTGCGTTTAGAAAAGAGAAAATAGTAGAGCAACATAAATTCCACGCCATATTATTAGAACATTTAAGAAATTTAGGTTATAAGTGCAGCAGAGTCCCGGTTATCCGATGCTCTGTGTTAACCGCGGTGCATGTCACAAACGAGGGCTCCGTGTTAACCACGATGTGCGTCGTTTCCTGGCTCTCTTTGGACGAAGTCACTAGTTAACTGTCTTTTGATGATTGCGCAATTAATATTTTCAATCTCGTGGTTTGATGAATGTTCCTCCAGAGTGGTGTGGTGAAGACTTGCAGGCTGCACTGTCCCTTCTGTAACGGTGACCTGCGGTGGCTAGGCGGTCTCGAAGTCTGGCTGCGGCGATCAGGCTCTATACAAGGTGAGACCGGAAAGTTCGGTGAATGACTCGAAAAAAAGGCACATGGAGAAGTATTGCAGGAAAAACAATTTACTGTCCTTCAAAGTAGGCCCCCTGGGCCACAATGAACTTTTGACAACGTGTGTACAACTGTTGCAGGGCTTGTGAGAAGTTCTCTTTCGGTTCTCTTCGGAGCTGCCTTGTCACAGCAGATTGAATATCCGGAATGTCCAGAAATCTGTGTCCTTTATTGAAGATTTCAAATGAGGAAACAGAAAGTAGTCCGGAGGTGACAGGTCAGGGGAATACGGAGGGTGGTAAAGTTCGGGAATCTGTTTCTGTGCCAGGAATTGCTTGACCTTAGCAGCGACGTGAGGCCTTGCGTTATCGTGAAGAAGAAACCAAGATCCCGGTTCAGTGAACAGCGGGCGGACCCGACGAATGCGCTTCAATAGACGACCGAGGACGTCAGTGTAGAATTCGGCAGTCACTGATTTGCCATGAGAAAGAAATTCCTTGTGAATTATGCCCTCTGCGTCAAAGAATGTGATGAGCATGGTCTTCACTCTCGTCTTCTGGAAGCGAAACTTTTGCTGCTTCGGAGATGTGACACCACGCCACTCCATACTTTGGCGTTTTGTTTCTGGGTCATACTGGAAGCATCAGGTTTTGTCACCAGTCACAATTGATTGCAAAAACGAAGGATTTGAATCTGCCATTGAGATGATGTCCCCACACGAATCCATTCTGAGTTGTTTCTGTTCCTCAGTTAGGTGGTGTGGGACAAACCTTGCGCAGATCTTGCGCTCACCCAAATTCTTGGTGACAATGTTTCGGATAATTTCACGTGGAATACACAATTCACTCTCCATCATTCGGACAGATAAGCGGCGATCGTTTTGGAGTAGCTCACGAACTTTTTCGATGTTTTCGGGTCTGGTGCTGGTGGTCGGCCTCCCAGAACAAGGATCGTCTTCAAGAGATTTGAGTCCTTCCCGGAAACGCTTAAACCAGTCATACACGCATTTTCGAGTCACAGCTTCTTCCCCGTACACCTTTTGTAACATATCGTGGGTTTCGGTTGCCGATTTCCTCTGTTTGAAGCAGAATTTCATGTTGACTCGCTGCTCCATTTTGCACCTGGAACGACTAGTTTTCATGCAGCACTTTAGTAACTTTGACGTCATAATGAAACGTCACACAATGCCTGTGCACATCACACATTTCTTAGCTTTGATATCAACATTCAATTCGCACGTATCGAAATGTTTCTAGGTTCCTTGAAATTCGTACAATCAGACCATTCACCGAACTTTCCGGTCTCACCTTGTATAATCCTAGTTACACAAAACATTACAGTCATGTGCAAATATCACAGTACACTTTCGGTGAAATTACGGATAAAAAACTGGAACCGTCACAGATGTCACCGCAGTTAAACCAGAAATACTCGTATAAGCTGCTCGGATAAGCCGAACTTTGGGAGACTGTCATAAGTTTTATCACGCCCAACAAAGACATAGTTCCTCTTTAGACAGCAGAGGCATAATGTAAATTTGTTTATATTTGCATAGTACATAAATAATATATGTACATATGTACAGTACGTAGTACATACAGTGTGTAAATTGTAAAATATTTTTTTTGACAATGCAAAGTGACATCTCAACTGAAGCTAAGAAAGTCGTTGTTTCCATAAGAAAAGGTAGTCGGTCTACAGTGTGCAAAATCCTAAAATAGTTGGAATCTCGTAAAGGATTTGAAAACAAGAGGCACAACGGTGGTCAAAAAATGGTTAACTACACACAGAGAAGATTCTCAATTATGAAAGATTGTAACTGAAAATCGCTTTAAAACTTCCAATTTCTTCCAAAAACTTTGGAAAAAGGTTGGAACTGATGTCTCCCAACGTACTGTATTGGGACGTTTACATGATTTTGAAATGAAATGCTGTGTTCCCAACATAAAGCCATTTTGAATGCAATTCCAAAGAAGAAACGCCTTGATTGGTGCAAATAAAGAGCTCATTGGACAGTTAAAAATTGGGATAAAGTATTATTCAGCGATGAATCCAAATTCTGTTTATCTTTTGGTGACCAAGGAACAAGAGTATGGAGTACAAAAAATGAAGCAAACATTCCCAGCACCTTGATGCGCTCCACTAAATTTCCAACAAGAATCATGGTGTGGGGATGTACGAGTTCATCTGGTGTAGGCAAGTTGTCAATAATTAAAGGGACACTATCTTCAGCAGTGTATCAATAACTGTTAGAAACATTCATGATCCCATCTTCAGAATTGTTGTTCGGGGAAAATGAATTCATTTTTCAGCAAGATAATGCACCTGAACAAACATCAAAGTCCACAAGGGAATGGTTCTCTATTCTTAATTTCCACAGTATGCATTGGCCTCCAAATTCTCCGGACCTTAATCCCATTGAGGATTTGTGGGGATTGTGAAACGAGATCTCAAGAACGACAAACCAGTGTGCGCTCAAGAATTAAAGACTAAATGGTTATCGATTTGGTCAAATGTATCACCCAGTGAATGTAAAAAACTTGTTCACTCTATTCCGCGCCAAATCCGAGCAGTTATTGATGGCAAAGGAGGCCCTACTAAGTATTAACATGTATTCATATATTTAACGCCTTACCAAATAATTTTCTTGTACTCTATAAGTCGAATAATTAATTATTCTTATAGTGTGTCGCGGAGTTTATTTTTCTAAACGCACTGTAGTGCATTGACTATTTTGAATTTCAATGTTGTTACATAAACCAAACTACTCCTCTTTCCATGTAGTTTCATTCTGTGTATAGATATGATATGCTTGACTAATGTGTTATTTGAAAATTTGAAATTGAACTCAGAGTTTAGCTTCTGAACATCAATGTTCTAATTAATTGTGACCGATACAGTGTGGCCAACAAGCATGTGTCGAAATGTATTGTGACCTCCTGTAGGGGAACCGAGTATATCTACGGAAACAGTAATTAATTCGGAATAATAATATACCCATTTTGATAAAATCACATTGCCTCCATTCAAGAACATTCCTGCATCGCTTCCCATGACATCCGTTTAGCATTAAAAATATACTAGTGATATAGTATATACCACTTCCGTGTGGAACCTTTTGATCTAGTTAGAACTTTCTACTTTAGGAGGGTGAAACCTGTTCATTTATCACATGGCTGTTACTACCACAATAGATCTGAAGATCTTTTGTCAAAGCCGACTGTTGAAGTTAAAACGCCTAGACTATACAAACATTACATTTTTATGGCTATGCGATAGGTGGAGTTCAGTGAATGGTGTCACAAAAATTCAAAAACAGAATGCACATGGGAAATGCATTTATTGGCCTTTGAAGTAGCCGTCACAATATACGAAACACTATTGAAAAAGTTTGCTAAACTTATTGAAACTGTCAGAAATTTTTTTAGGAGTGAATGCATTTTGGCTGATGCTGCCATCGCCTACACCAATTCTAGATTGTGTGACGTGACTGTTTTGGTGCGTCCACCCTACTCTCCTGATCTTGCTCCTGTTAACTTCTTTCTGTCCCTCGTTAAGGGAACCATGAAGGGATCACGGTGTGCGGAAGGACTGTGCAACGGCACTTATGGACACAACTCCTAAAAAAATATTTTTCTGATAGTTTCCATAAGTTTTGCAAACGTTTTCAATAGTGTTTCGTATATTGTGACAACTACTTCAACGGCCATTAAATGTACTTCCCATGTGCATTCTATTATTAAATTTTTGTGATACCATTCACAAAACCTTTTAGACGCACCATGTATTTTATGACTATGCAATAGGTGTCTACAGCGGCATATTTTATAACTATACAACAAGTGGCTACATGACATATTTTATGACTGTATGACAGGTGTCACATGACCGCTATGTGGCTGCTTTTGCTAAGGTTCATAAACCTAATAGAATAAATGTATAATTACATTATTATGATATTCCGTGGCCATTATGCTCTCTTAACTTGCAATTCCTGTACTGTCTGTAACATGCAGTGAGGACTGAGAAGGGCCTACCCCTACGTAATTATTAATGTATAATTGTGCATTTACTCTTGCATGCATTGTGATAAACAACACACGTGATCACTCTGTATCGGGCACAGATTTTGTGAAAGACATGCGTAACATTTCGGGGAGAGTTAGGTCTATGTACGTACAAACTTTTCAAACTTCACCTACTATAATGAGGGATATTGCTTTATGAAATAATTTTTATGGTTTTGCGAGAAAGAAAGGAGCTTTACTCTAAATGGATAGGATTATGTGACCAACAGTGGGATTGTTCGGCTAATTTTGTAGTAAAATTTCATGCTGAATCCGAATATTCAAATGAAAATCTCACAATATTAATTATTGATACTTAAAAATCAAGATTAAAATTAAAAACCGCATTGCATGCATATGGGAAAGAGAAGGAAATGAAGGTGAAAGGGGAAAATTAAGGCAATCAGGCCAGAGTTCCGCATTGAATCTTCAGGCTCTAAGCCAATGGGACCTCAGGCTTCAGCTAGATTATATAGCCCTTTTTTATTGTGGGGGGGCTTCCTGATATGTTTTGTATAACCACATAAAAAAAGTTTATCGAAAAGCCTTCAATGACTAAAACTTGAACCGACCAATTGCAAATACAAAATACTGGTTTTAATATCAAACAAGATTAGAGAAATTCTTGCGGACATTGTATAAGTGTCCTGGCCCAATGTAAAATATTTTATATGTATTAAACATTACTAGGGGGGAGACCTTGTGTTCACCTCCAGGGATGCAACCAGCGCGCCCAGCCAGTCATGGTATTCCAATGTAGCAGTGCTTCCTGACTACGCTAGAATTTCAGCCTAAAGTGTTATAAATTTAAGAATATAAACACGTAGTAAACATTTTATTGCGGAACTCTGCCGCGATCGCTTCCTATATGCAAACGGTGCGTTTTTTAAAGGAGTATTGCAGAGGTTTTCGAAATCCTAATTAAAGTGAGTATTCCATTAAGTTTATGTATTAAATGCATATAGCTTCAATACATTCTGCTTTGTTTACCTAGATACGCTGAAAAGTCTGTATTTTGGAGATTGATGGCAAAGCATAGCGTCCATGTTGTTTTCGCATAGGCGGAAACGTTCTTCACATTGTGACGTCACAATATGAAAGTATGGGTAGTTAACTGTAGTCATATGTGCATGTCCGTAACCAAAATGTAGCCAACAGGCAGTCATTCGCTTTTTTTTGGTGTTCCATACGTAAGAAAAGCACAACTTATGCCGCCTTCAGTAACTAATGAGCGATACCAGAACGCTGCATTCTACCAGTAATTATTTATTAGAATTTTTTTACGAGGAAAAAGAAATTACTTCAAATGGAGCTGGTGTTCTATCGGTAAGTTAGTTCTACAATTTGACATGGCACTTAACATGAAATGAAAATCTCTGAATTTCTCCTTTGATGTTATTATTAATTTTTAAGTGTCAAGGCAGTAAAATTGTGGATTTTTATTTGCATGTTCTGGCTCAGCATTAAATTTGCTACAAAATTAACCTAATTAGAATTATCCCGCCATTTGTTCCAGAATCCTGTCCATTTCGGGCAAGCTCCTTTCGCTTTCTGCTAAAACAATGCTATTCTACAGTCTGTACGAAACTTTCACGCATTTTAACTGTTGGAAAAAGAATATTAATTTCTTAATTACCTACAATTATTTTGCAGCACAGCGCGCGATACCGTCTTTACTGCTATGGAGAAAATGTTTCTCTGAAGGTTTTGCAATGCAGGGAAGCACACACCAGGGTATTTGTTAGGAAGGCTTTCACAGCTTTTCACAAGGATGCACATTCCGGTTTTTTCCATATAACTTTTGCATTGTTTATCCGATTTTCAATCTGTTTGCTGCATTATGTTTAGAACACGGCGCTGAACATTTTGCTAAATGATATCAGCCCACTAGCGCCAATACGTATTTACAAAGTTAGCATTTCAATGACCTTGATCCCACCTTTCAAGGTCACCAATGGGCACATGGTTAGATAGCTCCCAACCTGCTGAGTACTTTCTACGTGCGTTTTCATTCCTACACCATTCACTTGCAAAAACAACAGGCCGTCACTGGACTTATGACTCACCCGGTATATCTAATGTGTGTGCCAATTTTCATCGTACAGGACGTACAACGACAAACACCGCAATTGTGTGAAATTTTCTTCATCTGTCAGTAATATTGCTTTCATTGTTGTACGCTCAAGCCACATGTGAAACATCAACGAAGCAAAATTTATTTAACTTTCAGAGTAGCAGCAGAAGCATACGGTTGATTTCGTCCTGCAACTTGATACCGATATCATGATTCTACGTACTCCTAACATATACATATTTTATAGTATTATTCTTCTAATGACCCCTTTATTTGTAATTACCACGTTATATTTCAAGGCATACAACGATGTGACTACAGCACAGATACGAGAGAACAAACACCCACCTGAGTATGAACAAATATCGCCCATCTATGCCATACAGAAATATCGTGGTGATTTCATTGACATTTTCCCAGCTCCTTCACTTTTGGGGAACATATCACAATTCACATTCGTACTGAACCATGATATATGTCGATCCGATCCTGTTGATTTGCTGATACTAATCGGATCTCACCCAGGAAACTCTGGCATGAGAAACGTACTCAGAGAGAGTTGGGGTAATCCAAGGATGGACAGATATGCAGTCAAATTGGCATTCCTGTTTGGTCGACCTGACAATGCATCACTGCAGCAACAAATTATAGACGAGAGTGCATCCTATGGAGACATAATCCAAGGGCAGTTTCACGATGACTATAGCAACGTGACCATCAGAGACCTAATGGGATTCCGGTGGACATGGTGGCAATGTCCGCAAGCCAGGTTTGCAATGCATATAGATGATGATATTTGCATGAGTATAGACCACATATTGGACGCACTTGAGACACAAATGCCTAAGAACAAGGACTATATGGCCTGTTTTGCTCACTGGTGGAACGCTCCTGTTTTGAGAGATGGACGATATGGAGTATCCAAACAGGAGCACGCTTCTGATACTTACGACCATTACTGTTGGGTAAAGTACAACTCATAGAACATAAATTAAATAAACTCGTATACAATTTAAACCATTATATCTGCTATTTCTGACAGGGATGGGCTTATTGGTTCACACCTGGAGCTGCTAAACAACTGGATAATGTCGCTTTAAAGCGTATCCCGTACAGAATGAATGACGCATACCTAACAGGGACTCTGATGACAGCTCTTGGATGGCAGCACTTGACAGTTGAATTAAAATGGACTGATAATGCAAATAATTTCGTTCGGTATCTGAATAGCTCAGACGATACACCACCTCCTTATGTTCTAGGGTACAGTGGTCTGAAAACAAATTTCACTGCGCTTATTCACAAGCGCTTTTCCAAATATGCCATGGCAAATGGAATCCCTCTTAATCGATATGCTCATGTGACATCTCAATTAGCATTCTAAAAGTTCAACTATGCATATATATATATATACTATACAGTCAAACTTCCGTACTATGACACCCGTCGGGGGTGTCATAGTATGGAAGTGTCTGATTATCAAGGTTAATGAAACGGCTTTATCCATTACATAACCTGTTTGACGGGTGTCATAGTACAGAAACTGCTGTTAGCCAGGTGTCATAGTACGGAAGTTTGACTGTAGTACAATTGCTTGATGATTATGACTAATAAATTGTTTTATGTGTATGACCTAATTAACGCTACAACGGCAACTATTAGCAATGATAATCTTTTTCGAACTGCACATCGTGAATGTTGCTCTTACTGACAGATGGAAATGTACGGTCAACGTTACTGTAGAAACATGTGAATTGCCAGACTCACGATAGAATTGCAAAAAACCATGTCATTTGAACATTGTGTTACTTTATATTTAATAGCGTCTAGAAATTAAACTAATAACCAAATTAATTGAGGACGGTAGGGTATATAATTGCAATTCGCTCGCATCATGAAATGTTGGCCGGGGCTTTGTAAACAATATTAAATGCACCAGTAGCGTAGTTATTATATTATTCTGATATAGGGAGCAAGAGGGCCATGCTCTCCTCAAAAAGTAACAATATCTAATGTGGACATGCGGCATTATTCTACTACGTTATGAATGGCTAGTCATCCGTCAAAAGGTAACAACATTTACCATCATTGTGGACATGTGCCATTATTCTAGTATGTTATAAATGGCCACCCTTCCCCGGAAAATCTATCCACACTACTAATGTTAAATACTGATAAACTGTAGCCACGCGTCAGCGTTTCGAGTGAATAATTTGCCGTTCGGTGGTCATAAACTCAACACAAACAACATGAGCGGGATGTAATATCTCATATCACGTTTTCGGCACTAAAGTGCGTAGGTAAATATATTATTTACAGCCGCACAATTTTCACCCCAAATCAACCAATGAAAATATTTAATTACCTTTGCACTTTTATTCTTGGATGTGTTTGTAACTCCGAAACGTTAATTTTTTGCACTACTCATTTTTGAATTCAAAAATTGTAAAATGCGCACGCCTGGATGTCTTATTATGTAGTAATAGTTCGGTGGATACATTCAGTAAAATACAGGATTGCTGGAAGCCTTGGATTTCCAAAATACGTACTTTAGTTCCAAATTATTTATGACAAGTTTTGCCCAACTTATCTCTACTAGCTGTTCGAAGATTAAAAGCAATTAAATCTGATCAATACACATAATTTACCTTTCTCATTTGTGATTGACTCGGGTATCCTGCTCGTTGTACTATCAGGTCTGGGGTACACCAAAGTAATTGGTGGAATTGATCTTTTGTGTGTGGAAAGGTCGAATCAAATCCTGTGCGCTTTGATCTGTAACCCGGGAGTTCATAGTAACTTATAATGGTCAATTTCAAATGAATCATAAATGTGAAGAAATCGAAGAATTTAGGATTCGTCTTCTACTAATCGTTATGCCTAATTGCATTCAAAAAATTCATAAATTCATAACTTCAACAATATTAAAAAATATGTATATTGGAGCGTACGTACGTGTATATGAGGGGTGCTCCGAAAGTAAGTTTCGTCATTTCTTTCGCATGGACACTGAGACATTAGTTGTAGCATTGGTTGTAGCGTGCAATCAATTTCTTGCAGCAGGGCACTGAGTTTTGCCAGAATGGTTTCTTCATTATTGATTAATTGCACGCTATGACAAATGCAATGTCAGCGGCGATGAAGTCACAAAATAGTGAAAGGTGTGTGGTTCACGGTGCCATGGTGTATTTTGCTTGGCAATAAAGTTCCCGTGTTACAAAACTTACTTTCGAAACACCCCTCATATTTGCAACAATTATACATTGTTGCATTTTCATAATTCCAAAACTACCCAGAAACACAACATATAAATTGAATAGCAAGGGTATGCTGGCAGATGAATGTACACAAGCAATTTCAGATTTTCACAGATATCCTTCATTTTATTGTATTTGACGTATTTGACCTTGAATAAGGTCACATTTAAAAATTTACTAAGTTCAGCTCTAAAAATTTAAGAAAGTTTTCAAAACATAAACCATTTTACTTACAAAACGAAACATACCTCAATATACAGTATAGTTTGTGAAAGAAAAAATTCAGGGCTGGGACCTTTGTTTGGGCTCTCTGCATGAACATGATAACTTGGCATTGCGACTTTGCCAAGTTTAAAACCATTTTAGTTGTGTTTGACAGAAAGCTGCCCAAAACTAGAATACATATTTGAAAGCTTGGAATGTCTTCTTTCAGATGGTAATATGTAACTTTATTTTGTATTATCTAATACATACTTAGTTAAATTGTTATGGCAATTTCCATGACCTATGAAAACGCTATCAAAGGGGTACGAAAGAGCCTAGATAAAAAATGGCAGTAGATAACAAATTACCAAAAATTGTTTTATTTTATTCGAAAGTAGTGACGTGTTGGATTTAAAGTCAATAAGGTTGTCGTACAACTCAATGTAAGGATTTTGTGTCATGACCCGAAGGTAAATTTGTTGAAAATACTTCTGAAATAAGCACCTTTGAAAATAGTAACAATGAAGCGAGGTAATAAAACTGCCAACTGCTGAAACAGGTGTTTCTTTTAATAACCCAACAACAAATACCTTTTTATTCGCACAGTTTTAAAGATCATACGCGTAATTCATAAAAAATAGGGTCA
>WWPM01016474.1:0-10364 GCA_023279145.1 Glomeris maerens | reverse complement strand
CTGCTAAGCAACCATCTTAAATTAAAGTGCTAAAATTGTAGCATTCTTATTTTCATAAAATGTACATGGATTTTATTACGTCTATCTTTTGCCAGTTCCTGCAAATGAGCATGACCCCACTTCTCAATTTACTGCAATGCTATTGGAGTCGATTTGGACCACACAACCAATCAGTGATAAGCTATATACTCGCTTCCCTAAAAAACTGCACGTTATTATATTGAAATAATTCTTGTCAATTATTTTCAAATAAATGTTACGTTGTATTCACTCACTTCGGTTAAAAAAAAACAGTTGAAATAGTGTTTTGATTTCCTGTGATATTCCACGTGCTGCTAATACTGGGAAGCGAAAATCCTGTTTATTGCACCGAGTCTATGGACTTTACTTACACAATGTTTATGAGCGAAAACATAATAATTCAACAACTACTTGGCAAGTTTGCAATCGGGTGTTGGCAAGTTCCTTTTATTGGGAGTGCAGTGGCATGCCATTATACAGCATTTGGCGCCCTACAATAATTATTAATTTATATGGAGAGCTTATAAAAATAAGACGGGTTTATATTGCCTCGTTTATATCTGCAAACTCACCCCTGTATGCATGGGTGTGTGTGCTTTATAAGCTATTTTCGTCACTATCAAATTTCATACACCCACATGACGAGGAAAATGACGTCGTTGGCTAAAGCGATTCGCCAATTCGTGTTACTGGCATTGGCTCAACGAGCAAATTAGCAATTTTCTCTGAACCTTTGTCATGTGTACGAGATGTACTCGGATCACACCCTATTCAATCCCAATCATGCATTATTAACGAGCCGCCAATTAGTTCCAACGTTCACCTTGCCAAAAGCAAAATGGCCGCTCTGAACCCTTAATTTGCACAACTAACAAACTATAAATTCCAAACACTCTTTCCCAGTGTCAAAATTCACACATGCAACTATTATACATACATGCTTTTCATACATACGTATTTATTGTCGGTAATGCTGAAACGTTCCAGCATTGATGACATTTCATTGAAAGAAAGAAATGCTATGAAAATTAAAAAAAAAAACAATTTTTGAAGAACTTCATCTTCCCTATATACAGGGTGGAAGTAGTGTGAAAATTATTATGCTAAAACAAGTTTTTACACTTTTTTACTATTAACATCGCATATTTATAAAATCTAAAGCCAAATAACGATTTTATTGTACATATTATAGTAACAGGTGATGCTTACACATATTTCAGAGAAATATGAATTCATACTTTCATTATGGGAAAGTAGCCCCTTACAAACCTAAAAGTTAGCTTGAAAACGTCATACAATATTTGACTTTAAATGAGCTTTTTAAATCTCATTTAACATTATGAGCATTCTAAGCTATACTGTTTGTCCGTTCTAGTGACTCTTCAGATTTAGTTTAGCACTTAGATTTCCTACCCATTTTGATACACAAAGTACGGGAACAGCACTGCTCAAAATCTTCAAATTACTGTGGCCTGATGCCTTGTGCCACCTACTGGAAAAAATTGAACACAAAAACCAATAATCCATGTGCTAAAGGATGTGTAAGCATCACCTGATACTATAATATGAACAACAGAATCATTATTCGGCTTTAGACTTTATAAATGTGATGTTAATAGTAGGAAAAAAGTGTAAAAACTGGTTTTGGCATAATAATTTTCACACTACTGTAGAAGAGGACATTCAAATTAGTACGATGCAGCAACTTTTAAGTGAAACGGAGCAGAGAAGTGGCAATAAATTTATTAGTTTTGGCAATTTCACACGAGACGTGTATTGCAGGGAAGATGACCAAGAACCCATTTGTACATGGTTGTTTTTATCGGTCATCTTTCTTGCAATACACGACTCGTGGGAAATTGCCAAAACTAATAAAATTATCGCCGCTTCTCCTCTGCTCTGTTTCACTTAAAAGTTGCTGCATCGTACTAATTTGAATGTCCTCTTCAACGTACTAATTTGAACTTTTGCTCCAGCTATTGTATTTAAAAAGTTAGGTTTTGGATAACCTTGAAGGCAGTTGCAGAGGTCAAATATTTTGGCACCATTGGATAGAGCACCCCTGACATAACTGTCACTGCATATTCAGATTTTTAACATATGTGTAAGTGTAAAAGTTTTTTTGGGGGGGAAGGGAGGACTTTACTTCCACCATGTTTTCTGAACATAGAAATTAGAAAATTATGTATATCACACAGTCAAAATTCACTCAGACTGGAGATATGCTTGCAGTAAAAACAGAAAAAAATACCAAATGAATATTTAATTGCATATATTTTCCAATTAATTGCAATGAAAAACACGAGCTAATGCGCTTAAATAACACTAACCAACTAATGTCGTGGCTCTGAGAACCCAGAATATTCAAACAATTCCCCCTTGAGTTACGCAAATTGGAAGGTGCATTTGTACATTCAGAAATTATTTTTTATGAAATCCCCTGTGGCGGCCTATAAAATAATTTGCTGAGTTTTTACTATTTGCTTGTCTTTACCTATACTTTATCACAAGGTAAAACTTACACATTTATTTAGAATTACTACTCAACATATGCAGCATCTGCTTTACCCGACCTCTAAGACAACTAATGCAGGACAATGAGCTAACTGGTTGATAGTATGGGACCCTATGGGATGCTCATATAAGGAGAAGCGGAGAGATACAACCTGACCTTTTTACCTTTCCGCTGCTATGGTACCACATTTTTTCAAAGAAAATGCATTGCATTAAACGCATTGGCACTAGTTTTCCTTGCCGATTCACTCATTTATGAAATCCGTTAACTGAAGCGTTTTATTTTTGCCTCGCCAAATATGGGCATCCCATAAGGTCCCTATATTATCAACACACTCATTATGCTACAGAACATAGAAAATCCTTTAAAAATTGGTTTTCAATTTCCTCTAAACAGAAAATAATTCATTATCATAATGCGCTTTAATACTCCAGATTGAAACTTTTATTTGAAAAGATATGGTACTTTGGAAAGTTTTAATTGTCACACAAGGATAATCGAGGCTAAACTGTTTGCAATACGGAAAAACTGGTAATTATTGCACATACAAAGTCAGACTACTTGGAATTTGAGCTTCACAGGCTGTCGCCAAAGATGTGGCAATATTGTAAGGTATTTATTTAGCCTGGTTGGGGTTCATCCACACAGTTGTTGCACTTTGGCCAGTGAATAAAATACTAATAATTAATGCGTTTCACGACGCATCATCGACCTATTCTATTGTTATACACACACATCGTCTATGTATACACAATACACGTATACAGCAGTTATACGTCTCTGGAAATTATTTCGGTTTAAGTGCTGGCTGACTTGTGTTCATAGGTAAACATCAAGTTTTACGAGGATCCACCATTTGACAACGACTTCACGAGTCATATATCATAAATGTCTATTCAAAGTAGCTGCAGAGAATTTCGCACAGCTCCTTCACAAAAATCTAACCATACCTCCAACTTTTCAGTGCCACAAGACCTGCGCAATTTCACGCACACAATGACGACGCAACTTCTAAATATTGGACTCGTAATATACTGATAATAGCCCTTAACAATTATGGTCTTCTATAAAAAAAATGAGATCATAATAAACAACACACTTGGAATTTAACGTTTATACATAAATACTTCTTCCTTAATACAGGGTGTTTCTCAACTACAGGGACAAACTGACACGGCATATTCCCTGCATAAAAAGAAGACAAAGTACTTCCTATAAACCCATGTCCCTAAACGCTTAGTTTTTTAAGTAGCACATATATAAAATGTGACATCCATAATTCATGCTCCCCACATCTTTCCATTGATCATTTATTAAGGACTCGTATGCGTTCCTTGAAGATATTTACCAAGGCCACGTGCAACAATTTTCTTATTGATATATATATTTCTACATACAGTTTGGTAAGTATCGATATGACTAATTCTTAACTGAATACATTACGGATATAGTATTTATGAACTAACGTGATTAAAGTCAAGTATGCGTTCCTTCCTGCATTTTTAAACTATACATGCACAAGGGGAACTGGTGCACTGAATAAGGAATTTGTAAAGAAATGGGCGCTTGCAGTATAGGTCAGAAACTGGTGTATAGGTTAAATATATATTTACACTCGGTTAACCGCACTTCTTTGCGCGCCAAAACCACGGACTAAGTCGGTGAGGCCTACCCTTGAGCCTTACGGCTATCCATAAAGCGATAAAATGCAGGTGGCCCTCTATCACGACGTGTATAACTGTCAAAAGCGATCGAGATGAGCGACATAATCCCCTTGTTTAAGCCGCCGAGTGTGGTGCCCCTGGCGGAGCTTGAGCGCAATTGCGAGCAATGAGGGGCCATTGAGGTCCTGCTGGGTCTATGGGTCTTATACCCCTGTAACCCTGCAACCTATCCTTGCATACCGAGTGACCATTAAATGGAAAACTGCAAGCACACACAACGCCCAATGGTCCCCATATCCCTTTGCGGCTTCACCTGCTCCTGCTTTTGTCTTCCTGTATATGCTGCATGGCTTTTGCCTTCTTCTTCAAATCGCTTTCTATTGGACTCTGGGGACTTTTGGTCACTTAGGCCTATATCTATCGACCGCTGTATTGCTATAAGTACACTGACAACTGGCAAAAGATCAGAAACATGCTGCCGATGTGTAGTGAAATTATTGCATGTGAGCAACATTCCTCGAATCAGTTAGGACCACTAATGGTCATTTTGACCTTTCCAAATAGTAGTATACTGCCAAACAAATTAATGTGCACAGTTGCAGTAAATCATTTGCTATATGCTGCAAGGGTTTTAGTGCTATACAGGATGTTTTACAATTCAAGGGACAAACTTGCAGGGTGTCTTCCCTGCATGAAAACCCATGTCCCCAATCGCTTAGATTTTTAAGCAGCACTTACATAAAATGTGACATCCATAATTCATGCTCCCCACATCTTTCCATTGATCATTCATTATGCGTTCCCAATAAAGATGTGGGAGCATGAATTATGGCTGTCATATTTTATGTAGGTCCTACTTAAAAAACTAAGCGTTTGGGGACATGGGTTTATATAGGAACTTTGTGACTATAGTTTTCATGCAGGGAACACACCCTGTTAGTTTGTCCAAGTATATCCGAAACACCCGGTATATAGGTAAATAAAGTTCTCATACGTAAAAGCTAAAACCCAGTTCTGAGCATTATAATTTTCCAATACTTTAAGTTGTAAAAGCCTGATTTTTTCAATCGACAGCTTTTTTCAGATGCCCTTCATATTATCTCAGTCGCTCTTTAAAAAATATAAATTTATTAAAAGGCGTTTGCAAAATATACATGCACTTCAGTACATACGTATAACAAATCATAAAAGTACATATAGTTGTTTGTGATCAAGTATTCAAATTAAGGTACGCAATTCATGCACCCTTGGTGGATTAGGTTGATATAATGTATATTACAGTTGAAAACTTACAGTCTTACATGTATTTAAAAGTAACATAAATTGTTTTCAAACTCGTGACATTGTTATATTTAAATCCGATTGCACATAAAGGCTAAAAATGTGATTACTTTATGGCACCAAAGTTATGAATGTTCCTGAAATAGTAACCAATATCTGCCTGAATTATCTGAAAACTTAAAGTTGGCTAAGATTTAATTATTTATATTTAAATTTGCCCGCTGTATAATTCAACATATATATATATATATAATTCTGAAAAATTTTCGAAGTAATTTTTGTCATGGTTATATTGGTCTTCATTCGATGCATTTGTGCATTATCAAATTGCAGCTTCAATTTTGCTAACATATAGTATCTACATAGCCAAGTGAAGCAGAAATTAAGATGACTGCACCTTTTGCCAAGTAAATTTGAAAGGAGTGAAGTTTGGCAGGTGCATGAATACGTGCAACACGAGGCAATTTCTATTCAGCACTCGAGCTTTTCTATCACTGCTTTTCAGGGTACAATCCGAGGAGCATGTGCCCTTTGCTCCTTTCATCTATTCAATCGCTCAGACTATTCAAAGGGCGCGAGATAACGTTCAAATCCGCTTGTTTGCCATTTGACTCGGTAAACTGGCACGACTTTGTAACTTTGATGTCACCAAGCCATGGCATTGGCAAGTTTATTTGCGGACAACAAGGTGCGGGTGCTCGCAGCAGGCCCATCAATCGCAATGACCACCCTGCTGCCTGTACTACCCTTGGACACACGAGTGACCCTCGCTCAGTATAAAGACCAAAACCCTGTGAACCAGGTGATGCTCCTATTGTCACCTCAGCATGCCTTTCATGTCACATAGAAGACAAAATATTAATCAAACCTATACATTTAGATCAATAACATAATGTTTATAAGTGCATAATAAAGATACTTTCTTCAAAAGTATGAAAGCATGCATAAGTCAAGAACACGTATATAATTGTATATTATATTCTTTCCTTTGCAATTTACCTCGTTCGTAAATTATGTACAACTTTGCTACACTTAAGAGTTACAGTAAAATATTCCAGATGGATTTTAATTATTTCGCTTTAAAAGATGTGCAATTATACAACAAGCAATTTGTCGCGATTTTAATACAGTCAAAGCCGTTTAACGTGGCCGCCGGTTAAGCGTGGCCGCCGGCTAAGGTGGCCAGAATGACCTAGGACCGATCAAACGCAGCGTTTTGCATGTTGAAGCTCCGCTTAACGTGGCAAAAGGTCGATTAACGTCGCCACAAAACCCCATACAGTAGCTGCATCAGAAATTCTGAAAGCTTGTGCACAATGCATCTCTCCATTAAAAAGATACCACGACTTTCTTTGAAAATGAATAAAGCCTTTCTTTATGGAACATCTTAATTAGAAAAAAATGGAATAATCCATACCCACAAAGTAGGTTCCATAAGATACAACGTACTGTATATGTGTTTCGGCTCACCAAGAGCACTCATGTGTTGTGCTTTCTAGAACCTGGTTGTGGGTATATATGGATTATTCCAAATTTGTTTGCTAGACGAGTAACCCAAATTGTCAATGACTATTTCCTAATCTTGATATTTTAAAATGGACAACGAATATTCCGATGTTAAAATATCCGTGTACAGTAAAGCTTGTATGATGTGATATTGCTGGGACCATGAGGTATAAGACATCACTTTAGTTAGACAGATTATCACTTTAGGCAGGTACAGTACGTATATACACACACGTTTTCCTTTTTTGTACTGTTATACTGCTTGTATACAGTTGTCGCGATCTAACTTAATTCTCTTCCTGGATTTTCACAAATAGACTTGACCACGAGGATAAGTTAGAACGCCAACTACCCCTACCCGCGTGCTGGACAAGGTGAGCATGATCCGTACTAACCAAATGGTGCAGAAGAACATTGACAGTTTCTTCAAGCGTATCTAGCAAGATTTGTAGTTCTTCTTGTGTTTTTATTTTTTGAAATGTACTCAATATCACTTTAGATAAGGAATTGGGACCAATAAAAATTATCGCGTATCACTTTACGGAGGTTTATCGCATTTTGTATGGGGCCCAAGTTTGGACCAATCACTTTAGAAAGGATATCACTTTAGCAGTATCACTTTAGAAAGGTTTTACTGTACCGATAAAACGATGATAAAGCAATCGATGTTGGCAATTTTTTTAATCAAAAATTCTCACTTCGCTTAACCTGGCCAGCCGGTTTACGTGGCCAAATCAGGTAGGACAGATGTGGCCACGTTAACCAGCTTTCGCTGTATTTTGAGCAGGAACATGTATTTGACCAGATCTTTTGTAATTGACCAAACAAAGATGATGTTGAGGTTGCATGGGGATGAGGAAGGAGCAGGACCACACACCAAAGTGCTGAGGTCTTTCTTTTCAAATATACAAGGGGTTTCTCATTAAAAAACACGGAATGGCCATCCAATTCCTCCTATTTAAACATCATAGAATATCTCCTTGGTTAATAATGAAACAACATCCAGAGATATCATGTCTAATTGGTGCATCGAAATCTGGGAAGTGATCACATTCAACATTTCAACTTATGAACATAGTCATTGTTGAGGTTTTTTCAATTTCAAAGGTGAAGAATGAAACACTGCATGGCTTCAGTGTTATGCGGTGAAGCAATGACGAATATTCGTTTTGAAATCAGCATTTCACCACACCATCCTATATACTAACACGAAACACAAGCTGATACCACAAAGCCTTTGAACCTTATACTCATTGGTCAAGGTAATGAATAGGTGTGGTGTGGCTGGCCACAGGACCCAGGACCTGCACTAAATCTTGCACTCATATTATACGCCTCCCACGAAGCCTAAATTCTGCGTGTCCAGTATAAGGCCAATAATAGGAGTTGCGCGCGTGCTTCTTGTCTTCTGCCCCCTGGCGGCCATTTCTATCGCAATCGTTCGTGATGGATTTACGATAGGCATTGAGTCAAGACTGGCCAACAAAAGGCAGCGCGAGCCCACAAGGCCCAAAGTCCCACTGAGGAGGCCCCACAGTGCCTAGACGAGCTGCCCACAAGCTGCATATACCTGCAGTTGGCAACACTGTTGTATATAGTGACGAAAGTACAGAGAAGCTGAACGACGCCGTTTGCGCCTTGAAAAAGCAGCATTTACACGAGGTCAACCGATGTGGCCACTGCGCTCACCCAAAACGCGGCCATTAGCGTTTTTAAGGCGGCCATCTTGCAAGTTGCACGCGCCCAAAACGACAGATAAAAACTCCAAAAGCACTCATCATATATACTGGGGTCGATCTTCCCTAACTGCAAACCCCCTTCAAGATAACCCTCATGCTTTTAAACACAAACTTTCCATGATCCCATCAGCTTCCTGGTATTACGCATTTTATGTTGCTGGTGTACAAATGTATGTCTATAGGCTTAATTATACAGCACACTTAATCATGTATAGAGATAGATAGGTCTATGTTCAGGAATTGACAAAAGTTGCTATAAACATTTCTTGAATTATCTAGATGTTGTGAATAAAATATATGCCATTTCAAATATTGTGTAATAAGATAAGGTAAATAATAAGTAATTATGTGTGAGCAAGTTGTTGAAGATATTTTCCTGTTGATAGCCAATTTTACTACAAAAGCCCTTTGTGTGAAATTCTTAGCTGTGTGTTAACTTGTATTTGCTAATTCTGAAACAAAATCACACAATTTCATGTCGCATCGTTACATTTGAGATTTGTTTGAAATGAATCCAACAATAAATTTTTTTGACTTAATATGATTAAAATACGGATTCAAACATTATTGAAATATAGAAACAGGCATGCACTTTGCAAACAAACAGTCAGTCATTCAAAGAGTAAATTACTGTGTGGCATGTCAAGTCATATTTCATGTCCTATTTCTGGAAGAAATGCGACATTAAAATTTCACATTTGCTCCATGATAGACAGCTGGACACTGGTTTGACAAATCAGAGAGATCAGTTTTATTTGCGATGTTTCTATAGTTAAGAGGAAAACGCTTTCTTAGCCGAGTCTGGAACAATGGCGAAATGACTCCATTAAAGGGTGAGTTGCGGAAATTGGCCGCAAGCGAGATAGAGTGGCGCTGGCATCGCACACTGAAAGTATGGCGATAACGAGGCGCAAACGGATCGATACGAACACTTTGAAAAGAATAGTTCTTGACGTGTCAAATTTATCGTTTTGCACGACTTGCAGCTTTCTGCGAGTTAACCTTTAGATTAATGACTTGTGTGCACATGGGTGGTCCTACACTATTCAGTCACATCCCAGTCTTTTGTCACTTTTACCTGACACACATGGATGGACAGCCAAACTGCTCTTAACGTTTCAATCGCACCAATGAAATGAAACATGATTTCTCTTTCAATCGTCTTCCATTCACTAAAAACGCGCATACTTCTTTTTCCTATTTATTTCAATTCAAAGTTCCATTCCTCATTGTATTTTTCTCAAAACTACCCCTGCCTTTCATTTTTTAGTGAATCAAATCTCAAACTTTATATACAGAATAAACTACAGGAGTTCTGTGTGATGCTCAGATTATTTTTCGAGATATCAAATTTTTGTGCTGGATTTTCAACAATTTAATATACAGTTGTCCCTCGACATTTGCGCCTCCGCTTTCGCGATATCACTCTTTCGCGGTTTTTCGAATATATTGTGCGCAAGAACTGTGCTGTGTAATTAAATTAACAATTATTTTGTCTAATATTTGGGTATTACGAGTGTAATGGGGTGTTATTTCATGTCTAGAGGGGTGTAATAATGTTGTAAACCGTATTTAGAAGGTCGTAAATAGGTTTCTTATATGCTCTAATAACTAGGAAAATATTCGATTTGTAAATAA
>WWPM01016463.1:0-15065 GCA_023279145.1 Glomeris maerens | reverse complement strand
ACTGTAATTTCTATTCATAATATCGTGCAGGATTTACAATGGTAATAACCTGCAGCATTTCCAACCATGCGACTTGTTTTTTCTGCACTAGCAAATTTTTTTGTATGCGATTAAAGTTCAAAAATTATTTTGGAATAGTTTTAACCATATTAACGTTAACTATTATTTGTAAGAACTTTGGCAGAAATAGACCCAAGTCTTGAGAAAAGTACTTCTGAAGACCCAAGTCATAATATTGATACATGGGAATATTGAAAAGAAAATTATTAAAACCTCATGATTGCCTACAAAATATCGCAATTTGTGCCAATGGTAAAAGAAAGTTAAAAGACCTGAAAGTGTGGGCTGGATACGCATTTTGACAACTGCCTGAAGAGTGGAATCATCACTTTGGTGAATTCAGCTGGTTCAATCACATCTAGTATCTCTTCTAGCTCGTTGAGAAACATTACCTGCATACATCACACTTCAAGTACGGTCTACACTCAAAAATGTTACACAAGTGTTGCAATGTTAACCTCTTTTGGGCTGTGAACCTTGGGCCAAAACTTCAACAAGCTCATGATGACCTGTAATAAAAAGAAACGCACTAGTCCTGCAGATCTCCAATGATTCAAGCAAGTGTATTTATAAGACAATTAAAATGCTACAACTCACAGGTTCTGTCAGACTCGGGTCCTTCTCGAGAAATTGCACCACGCAATACGCAAGCTGCGGGTGGTAAACGCTAAGTGATTTCACTTTGTGTAACGGCAAGAGAACTTTCAGCAGGAAAACTTTGTGTTCCTCTTTTAACGGTAATGCAAATCCATTGATAATGCTGCACGTACAAAATTACTGAGCACAACTCCAATAATATAGTATTACACAGCATGTTTCATAATGATCTGCTCT
Organism: Glomeris maerens; assembly: GCA_023279145.1. Lineage (NCBI taxonomy): Eukaryota > Metazoa > Arthropoda > Diplopoda > Glomerida > Glomeridae > Glomeris > Glomeris maerens. The sequence goes on along the minus strand of WWPM01016463.1, from coordinate 14,171 downwards.
CACTGAAAAGGTGCTTTTATCGGCAATAGTACGTGCCACTAAATGCAGAATTGAATTCTTTACAAGGTAAGTTACACATTTTGCTAGCTTGTCTTGAAGTGCACGCAGATTATTATGAAACACACTGTACCTGTCTTTGCATACCTCCCCAATATCTCCAACAATTCCGCAACACCATTGTGATGTTCCGTTTCATAGATAAACCTGCGAAGATGATCACTTATACGAATCCATTTCAAAACCAAAAATCAATTTCATACAACAAATTCACACCTATAGAAAATATTGTTGATTTGTTTTCGTATGTAGGCTCGCAGCCCTAGAAACCTCCCATATATCCTATGTAGCGTTGTCTTCAGGAAATCTCGTTCTCGGGGGTCTTCACTATCAAATAGCTCCAAGAGCTAGAACCAGTGAAACATTGTACGTTGAAGTAAAACGTCGCGCTCCAGGGTTCATTCAAGCATCCTAAATTTGTGGTGTATGCACCACAGTTCATAGTTGTTGGGAGTGTGGTTGATGGATAACAGAATGTGAAACTTTGCAGATGAGAGGATGCCTTTACGGAACTAATATTTTTGCAGAGATTAATACCATACATATACATGGAATTCGTTTAGTGTCACTTTCGGTTTTGTCAGTCCAGCAGCAAAAGATAACACATTATTCCGATGCCATTTCAAAGTCATTATTCCATTTTTGTGTAACAAAGTTGCCCACTACTTTCGCTTGAATGTCAATCCCCCTACAGGTGACATTTAAATGAATTCCACTGTAGGTATATATTTTACAAAACTGGAGAGGGTTGAGCATGAGCCATTAGGTCACTCGGAATGGAAATGTCTATTTCAAAAGAATTTATGAAACAAGAAAGCTATTTGACAAGAATTGGCAGCTTCCATACTTTAAGAAGTACTACGATGAATAAGAAAAAGAAACGAAGTCAATAGCTACATATATACCTGTAAAACAAATTTTTGATCGATGCACCGCTTTGCTATTCCAGGTTGAAAGTCGGGCGACTCCAAAAACCGCAGGAAAAATTCGTAAACAAGCTGGAACAAAAAAAGGCACAACTATCAAACGATTTATGCCTAAACAAAGCTTCCTCATACATTTGGAAAAGCATAGTCCACACGAAAGTACAAAAATACAAGTACTATTGAGAAACGTTGTCAAAAACATGCAGATACTATATCAAACAGGCGGCAACGTGATGTATTTTTGGCTCCTGTGATAAATTTCAAATTTGTTGCAAGTGCCAGTTGATGTCGTTATAGAGACTGGTTCAAACTAAACTGAAATATTATACGAAACCGATTAATTTTTTGCAGTAATCAAATCTTCCACCTTGCTACATTTATTCAGAATTTATATAAATCCCAAGGGTTTGCGATCCAGACAATATTAAATGAACAGCAAATCTACGTTAGAATGATTACAAATTGAGTAAGTCTTTGTGAAAGCAGTAAACCTCAATTCCCCTCACCAATTAATAATATTGAAAACCATAAATATTTGAGTACCACTTTGATATATAATCAACTTGGCTATCCCAGTTTTGTGGGGAAAAAATTATTTGTGACGTTATTCACGCTCAAAGTCACCATTTTGCAGCATTTTTCAGAAATTGGTCCCCACTTTATTCGAACACGGATTCATGAATTTAGACAGGGTTTTCACTATTCGAACTCAAATTGCATTGCCAAAGCTCCATATCACCGATTTGACATTTGACCTCTGAAGGTCATCTCTGGGTCACCCCAAAATTAGGTCAAAGGTCAAATTGAATTAAAATGAACTTTGACAATGCAAAAAGGGTTCGAATTACGAAAACCGCATTTAAATTCATGGCTTCAAGTTTGAATAAAGTGGGGACCAATTTTTCAAAATTGTATGGCTTTTTGAGACTTTGAGATCTGCTGCCGCAGTTGGATATTTTTTTTTGAAAAAACAAGAATGCTAGAACACTTTTTTCCACCTATTTAACAACAAGATACACAAATTTCAGAAAATAAAATTGGTCGGGGAAACATTACAGTCAAAATTTACTGCTTTCACAAAGACTTACTCAATTGCAAAATTAAACATAGCCACTGAGAAATGACAATTTATTTGTGAATGAAATTATTTAATTGCATTCCAAACATTGAAACATTACAAAGAAAAAATGAATGTAAACTGCAAATTCGATGCTGAATTACAACAAAGGTATACTGTACATATAATTGCTGAAAACACAGTACCACATCTTTTCAGCAATCACAATTGAATTGTTAAAATTAAAATTACGAGGCATTGTCAACGCAAAAGTAATTTATGGCAAATTTATCATTTTCTCCCAGCTCCTTGAAATTTTTCAATGAACCAAAAATCAGCATCGTGCATCTAGCCTTAAATTTGAATTCAGTAACCAATTGTAATTGTATATTCATTTTTTACCCTGTAGTTTTAACAGGAAACAACAAATCTATTCACAAACCACAGCTTTGCAACCGTTTCGGTTTCTAGATTCTCTGACTGCCCTAACGTATCACAGACACCAATGAAGACTGTGTAAGTTTATGGACGATGCAAAAATTGCAGCATTACTGTCCTTGATTCATTTCAGGAACTTGAGAATGAAAAATGCTATAATTTTCCTGACAATTGTCTGAATTCTCTGACATTTTTAAGAATCATCAGTAGCAACCCTGACCCAGTACATGTGGAATTACTGCAAAAGTAAAACAAAAGAACACGGGAGGAAAAAAAGCAAAACGGCACAAGGAACTGCGCAGTAAATTGTCACATTGCTTGTGAAATTATTCTCACCTGCAGATGAGGCCACGCCGCTTCCAACGTGGGTTCATCCTCTTCGGGGTCAAACTCGGCACCATTCGGGTTGGACGATGGTGGCAATGTGCGGAACAGATTGATGGCAAACTGGCAAATGCAAAATCAGCCATTAGATATTCATTCCACAATAAACTAATACTTGTGCATTACAATTGATTTCAATTATGATCCAAGAATAGAGGTCAGAAACCGATATTTTCACTTTATGAAAAATGACAGATCAACGATCGCGAGAAATTTCACGGCCAACGGACACGCAAGGAAGGAACAAGTGCACGTTTCTTCGCAAGGTAGCGGATATTAAATTTCCGCCCGGCGAAAAATTAACTCCTTGGTCGCCAGAGTGCAACAGAAGAAAAGTTGGAAAAGTGCAAAAGTGAACGCGTTAGCAAACAAAAACAAGAAAAAGTTGCCATTGAATCATCATTTGCGCTTTCGGCGATGCAAGGCAAACCCACATGAGCGCGCACTCACTCAACCAGTCCAAATGTAACACTTCAACTTCATAAATACACTACACAAACACTGCTAAAGTGTAGCACAAAATTCAACACAAGCGCTCTGTATAGTATATGGCTAAACTCATTTCAGTCAACAGATTCAATTGCTTCTGTAACTCTCGCAGTTATTTTGTAGGCATTTCTCAACTTTTCCTGGTGGTGAAATCTCATGATGATGAAATGCTAACACCAGCCGAATTTTTATGATCGTAACTTCTCTTATTGCAATAATCATGTACTGTACAGCTGAGCATTAGATAAAACCGGCACTCAAACATTTCTGGATAACCTTTACCAAGGAAATCAATAATTCCTTCCAAGATTCTGAATTAAATCTGACAACATGAGATATTGGTACAAATCTGTTATATCCAATTAACACATAACATAAAAACCCTAACTGCTTTATATCTATAAAATACCTCGATGCATCCTCCAGATTGGTTCAAATAATAACTCATTAGTAAAACTTTGGCAGTTGTATTAGAACACTTTCAAACAAATTAGCATTGAATTGCCAATATTCCCTTGCAATCACTCAAGGTGCAATATTTAGAACTGAAATCAACACATGCACTTAAAAATCATCGCTGGGTGTAAAATGACAACTAAGTCCTGTATGATTCGGACCGACAAAGCGTGCAAGATTTCTCACTCTTCTCACCATTTGTATAGCTTCCGGGTATACGGCTTCTGTGATGACACCTCGTTGGGTTGTGACATATTCTACCATCTCGTGGAGCGCGGCTCGTTTCACCTCCTTCCACTTCAAGTCGCTTAGCGGATCCGTAACGAAGTCGAACAGCACACTGCATTGTCGAATCTTCTGAACGAATAATTCTTCCTTTTCGGTCTGAGTCGCTTCTAGTCAAACAAACAATAAACGACAGTTACCACATAGCCAAAGCAACACTCTTTTCATGCAGTTACAATCTACATGTAGGTACACTGTTAAAGTTGCTACTTTGGCCAAGTGCATTGCGTGCATGCTTAATAAAACCAACTCAATTTCAGCGAGGCAATTCTGCAAATCCAGCTTTCCTTCTCATTAAGCTGTATTACGCGCTACGAACAAAGACGTACCATGTTGACTTTACGTTCACTGTACATTGTGAACTTTCCAACAATCAAATTCCCCCCTCCTCCCAAACCACATTGCATTAAAACTGCATAGTATTCTCTAGTAAGATTACAAATTCATTCAAGTATAACTATTACAATTGGAACATTATAGACATTCGTGTCTTCAATAAAGAAAATTTGTAATCAGTGCAGCAACTTCCAAAACAAAAGAAATGCAAATGAAACTTCTCACCAAAAAATTCCAGTATCACATTCGCAAATAAAGGTGGACCAACACCACACCAACATGTTGTATCTTATTGCAGATAAATTCAATTTGATATGGAAAAAAGGCTAATTTCTCAGCACGTAGGCAACACAGAATATTTATCAATTCTAAACCGAGAAACTAATATGGTATTCAAGTGGTCAACAGCTGTGAGCACTGCTACGTCCTTCCGTTCATTGAAGCATTTGCCAATCAGGAAGCACTGGTGGTGGAATCGGCTTCTGAGTCTGCATCCACCAGTACAGGAAATGAATTGAAAACCTAATTTCCTCCTAAAGCATGTAAAACCAATCGCAAACAGCCACCAGTCATTTCTACACTAATCTCTCGTAAACTCCCCTGCTTACACAAACACACACCTATTATATTCCCTGTGCATGGCAACCAATTTTACGCAGCATATTTGATGATATGTAAAGTAAACCTTTGCCGAAACTGCAATATACTATACGTACATAAAACAATAAAAAAAAACTGGGAAAGTGCAATGAGTTTGCAGAATTACATTCTAATAGTACCTACATGCATTATCATTTCTCGCTCACTGCATGCACTGCAATAAGTTACTATGAAAAGGACAAGCGTTTATGAGACCAATTTGCAAGGAATCACATCCTGTCTATAAACGAAAGATCATGCAAACAGAATATCCACATTACAATCGTAAGTTGGTAATTGGTCCACGTGTTGATCATCGTTGTGTAACAGAAATGGATGGCATGCCAGGAAACGCTTTGAATTTATTAACACGTCATCAATTAGTGTCACGCAAATGATTTCAAACCAAAATTGAATTCAACGGCACAAGATGTTCTTATTTTTCTGAAGTAAATAAAAGTAAATCCATATGCCAAATCTGGATAGAAGCATAATATTGATTGAACAATAATTAATGATGGAAAGGCTTCATCAAAAACATCCCAAAACGCACTTCGGAAGGCTCGTACAGATTGAAACTCTCTAAACTTTTTAAAACTTGCGTTTATTTTTTACCCTGAAACTACCTAGCAGTTTTCCAGACTACCCTAATCAAATTTCTATTGGCCATTAGACTAAGACTCCCAATGATTACACAATTAATGTAAAATTGATTGCAATGATGTCACAAAAAGCCCGTTGAATACTATTATGTACTTCTCACTTCTTCATTCTCCAAAACTCTTAATATTATTACGGCATATTTCTGTTTTTTTTCTACATCTGGAAAACATCATTGGAATATGAAAAGATTTTCCTGACTTTGTGTGATTAAACACTGTCACGTGTCTGAGCGCTACATCAGAATGCGGAAGATCAGTTTCCACCAATTTTCTGGAAACTGTGTATTTAACTTAACCTTGCTGAGCGCTTGCTCGTGTCTTTTTATGTTTTTCGGACCAAATGCATTGTCACAACCAACAGTTAAATTCACAAGCAAACGTATACCTCTGTCTCTGTCATACGTCAAGCTCAACAGTCGCACTTGCTTAATCTCGGCCAAAATAAAAATTGTATCTTTGTCTTATTCATTAATGCCGACCAGCAGCCGGTGGCAACACGGTATCTAGTGCAGATGGTTTGATCAACTAACACAACTTCCCCATTTCATTATTAGCACCGCATAAATAAATGAGGCTTCCGTATTGCCAGTCGTATCATCTTTCTTTGAGCATGAAAAAAAAACAACTGAAATACCAAAACGTGAGAGGAGATCCTTACTTCAAGTTAAATTGGTATTGAGTACCTTTGAGTAAGGGCAATTTCTGCAGTTCTCGGTTTCGGCTCACGTTGAACCTGGAGGAATTTTGCCGTTTGTCACGTTTGATATGAGGTGGTCCGGTGTATTTGATTTTGGTGAGTTGAGTGGGAGGAGGTGCAGCAGCGGTCTTGTACCCTGTGCCTGTCACCGTAGACTTCCCGCTTTCCGTCTTTTTCACCTGCAAAATGAAAAACCAAAAATCTCATTCAATGCCCACATCACGCAACCGCATCAGCACATCGAGTCAACTGCAAACCTCCAATACATTCAGCTGGCCGAATTATCAACACAATATTGAAAACATCACTAGAATAGTTTTGGCCCCCTCAAAGAATCAAGGTTAATACAAATATTGGCTCTATTCAACACAATATTGGCTTCTTTTTTTTAAATTCCCTTCACTTCTTTCACTCATCATGTATACAATCTCCGTTTCGTTTAACTGCCAAAACAATCTCCATTGGGCTTATTATTGATATTAGGACTATGAATATTTTTCCATCGTGCGGTTTTGGCGTCATTTTCTGACTTCCGATAGTAAAATTTAAAAACTCTTTCATAAGAATCATGTTCTGCTTACAATTTTCTTTCGAATAAAGATAATATTCTTGACTTTTCATTGTTTCTCAATGATATGTACGTATATTTTGTTTTTTGTTGTATACTGTATTTCAAGGTAGGTAATATTATTAGAAATGCTGGCGTTACAGCAAATGCATTACGTGATACGAATCCAATAGAAATCAGGGTCATCATCGAACCATTAGCCAATTGATCTAATTGCCTTGTCAATTTTTCTCTCCCGTTTCCTCGGTTCAAGGTGCACATCGTCAATGGAAATCATTCAACTGCACTCCACCATATTAAACCACAAAACAACGCAATTTCCAAGCAATTATACAAAATCAACAGGCTCACTTGGAAATATGTAGTTAATTACACATTTTCCAACAAATTTTATTCAAACTTTACAGAAATTAAACAAAGCACTTGCTTGATGAATTGATTAATTTTGTAGAAAAAAAATGAAATAAAAAACACCAAAATCAAATGGTCATATCTTCACCATTATTTACTCTCTTTAAATATTAATTTCAAATTAACCAAAGACTGGATTTATTGGAGCAAACAAAAAATAGCAACACCCTGATAAAACGATAACATACATATAGGGGTAGAAAAATAATCAACTCAGCCACGAGAGAAAACCAGATGGTTCATAAACGTGACAAACATAAAGCATTTCATTAAGAATCGCACAGATAGAACTACAACAGTTTTCTTACTGTGGAAACAAAATATTGCCTATTTCCAATTGTTTAATGTTTTTTACAAAAAGAAACATGCTGAAATTTAAATGGGAATTAGAAGTTTTTCGACAAGTAATACTTAATCGTAGGTAAAATGTAAGTAGCAATAAGCAAGTCATTTCATTTACACTTTCTTGTAACACGCACAAAGAGGCGGCGGCCATTTTGTTTTCTACACAATTTAAAAACTTTAAAAACCACTATGTTGCCACAACTTGGAAATTTTTCAGCATCCGTATCGCCAACAGTCAAATATACATGTATAACAGGTAGGTTTATAACATTTTTTAGGAGAGGGGAATATCATTTCGGACAAGACATCACCAGACCGAAGTTCAAGGATGTGTGTCAAACGGTGACAAATGTTATAGCTGTGACGTCATCTAAGTCTGGGTGGGGGGAAGGGGGTTATACATTAATTATGCACCTGATAACGGTAAACAAATTGCAACTACAAATTGCAGTGTGATTTGCTGTCATGGCAATTTCTAATGGCAGAGAATTAGAAGTAATTTTCCGTGTCAAACAAAAATTGCAAAATATATAAGATTTAGTTCATTGCATAATAGTAGGCTTATCTGAATACTTAAAAGTTGCTTATCTGAAACTTGGCATGTTGGAAAACTTGCAATCTGAAGATGCACCTAATCAAAAGCTATATACGTATACAATTATTATCTCAGGTGATCGAAACCTTTGAAAATAAACCACCATCGCTTTCAAAACTTTAAACTGCGTAGAATAATAGTGTCATTCAGTTTGCTGTTTTATATAGTTTAATTCTAATTTTAATATTTCCATGAATTTGGCATTTAATGGTGATCAATTGGGCACAAATTGCCGCCAATCAAACAAGAAACACGAGTTATTTATTCGCACAAAAGTTATTGAAAAAAATGAATTTCCAGTTCAATAGCAATACATTTACATTTACTATATGAAACATTTAAGCATTTCTGTATTAGGAATAAGTAAAAATTTAAAAAAGAAATGCAACTTACAAAAAAGGTACTGCAAAACAATAGAGTATAAAACGAAGAATATTTTGTAGAATATTACAGAACGCATTTAATGAGTATTTTTAAAGGAAACAAAATGGAAGCTGATGCAATCCATCAAATTGCTAAACGTGTCAATGAAAATTGTGACAGGATTTCTGGCAACATTTTATAATACTGTTGCTAAAATTAGCAAATGGAGTTCAGCACTATCAACTCATTTGCAAACAATCGATCACATAGTAGTATAACTCGATATTTACGGTATTACACTAAGATAATAACAATATTTTTTTCCAAAAATCAAAACGAAAACAAGGCATTTCAGTGATGGCCAATTAAAATTTCAAAGTTCGAACGATTGTAAACAGATTCACAAACCAAGCTTGTACGCAAATGAAAACATCTTTCAACAAAACGTTTGTTACTTTTATTTAAACAAATTCATGTAAACAGTTAACAAAATTGTCTGCAATTTCATTTAGAGTTGTCAAAATCATGACTTGCAATTGCCTCATTTAATCAAATCACCAATTTCCTTTGCAGCAAATTTTATCGCCACATTTCTTCAAAATTCAGTTTGATAAGATCGTAATCTTTTCCTTTAAAGTACTAATAAGCCAATACCCTTATTACATACAAGTGACATGCATCTTTGGACCCCTATAATTCCTGATTTTAACTGAAATAAATCGAGAAGGTCTTCTTCTGTTCAATTTACAAAACAACCGGACATCTCACTATTAAAAACGGGCAATTATGGTTGTCATTGTAGATGAGCCCGACTCAAAAATTCACAACAGAAACAACACATGCTCCAACTGTGTATAACATACTTAATTTTGATACACCCAGTACAACATATAGGAAAATCTTGTTGAAAAAATTGCGATCTTCTCCCGCAACTCATCTGCAATTCAAACGATAGGTATATATAAAAAGAGAGAGATACAGCATTTTGAAGCAACACAATTGTAGAGACGTTTTAGCGCACTTTGATCACATTCACACAACAAAAACTGAAATTTGCATTGGCAAAATCAACTATGGAGTAGACAGTGCAAGTTGAAGATGCGTTAAAAATGCACGTTTCTCGCTCGCAACACACCATCACTGTAAGTTTGTGTATATTACAGAGGCAATTTGCGGCCGGGCCAAAGTGATGTGTGAGAAACGAGTAGTGGTGGCGTTGGCAAAAGTGCAGAAATCGAGTAGGCAACGAACTAAACTGGCGGCCATCTTGTCAAACGCAATATTTTCAACTCGCAACTGCATCGCATATCGTTCAGCGCGCCAAACACGTCCTTATTCTCTTTTTTCCCCCTCCCAGAATCATTTGTCATTTTACCTCGTCCATATCCGCGTTGTTCTCCTTGCCGTTGCCGTTTTTCGCCGGCGCCGAGATGCTTTTCTGCGTCACCTGCGAAAGCATCATGTCCTCCTATTCAACGATTTGTGCTTAGCCTCTGCGTCCAAATTCGCCGTTGTTTTGATTTTCCTGTTACGTCTTTCTTTCTCTTTCCTCCACGATTCGCTTTTCTTGCTCTTATAGTTTACGCTTATCTCACCAACCGATGCATTCCCATTGCCGGCGGATTTATTAATCGCAGCCTACCGTCGTTTTCCTATAACTCGTGCTCGCCTTTGCGGACATATAGGCATACTTGCGTCGCGAAACAACCACCGTACAGACGCGCAGAAAGGCGCTCCGCCGATAACGAGCCAAACCCGACGCGAAAGCTACGCTCTCATTGGCGCGAGTCAGTCATGTGATGGCATTAGGCCTTACCTCCTCACTCCGCCACGGATGTCGCTATTGGAGAGGGGTGGTCACGCCGCCATGTTTCTCCTCGATCAGTCCACTCCAAAATGCGGGTTGGGCGTTTATGAAAGCTATAAACCACCCAAAACTACGCCCTGCAAGTATTTTTGAGCGGAGTGGGTGAGACTGTAGGAAAAATGGCGGAACCAATGAACGCGACGCACGCACAAACCAGTGATCGACGTGCTTTTCAATATAAACTCCAAAGCACAAAGCGCCATTCCAAAGTGGCTAGTTTGAAATGTTATATACCTATAACCGGAGCATATAGTTGACGTTTTGCCCTATAGATGGCGGAGTTTTTCATGGAATTCTATGACAAATACTCCATGTTAAACTGCAGAATGGCTGCAAATATATATGGAATATTTGGTCCCAGACGAAAAAGCCCTCTTACATGAACTGTGAAGCGAATTTTAAGTTCCGGTTATTGTCAAATTAAAGTATATTGCATGGTCCACAACGTGTCAAGGCTAATTTTTCCAAATATTTCTCCGTTTTCTTACAAACTGATCTGGAATGTCAAATTTGTGAAAATGATTATGTTTTTTTAATACAGGAAATTACCAGATGCCTAATTAAAAAATAAGCTTGACAGGTTGTACAGAATCATATGCTGAACAATATACATTCTTCAAAAGTATTTAATTTCTTGAGGAGTTCGCACATGGAGGCCTACCAATTTCCAAAGATGAAACACATTCAGTAATTTTTACAAAGCGATTAAAAACCTAAAATTTACACACTGTGTGTCATATGAAGCCACAAAGTGTTGCCATTTCGGCTATAAATTTTGTGAAATTATCTTAAATCAATATAACACACTTAAACTGGGTTTGCACGATCAACCATTTATGCACTGCAGGGCTGCCGCCTTTAAGGATAGCCGCCTTGAAAAACTGCAACGTAATTTTGGCTCTGATATTTCTGTTTGGTCAAAAGTTTTTGTTGTCGTGACCACGATAAAATTGTTCAAAACTTTTCATCCACAAGGGGTTATTCAAAAAGGATGTTCAATAATTCATATACAGGGTGTAAAAAAGTCATGCCTGTTTGGGAATGACATTGACAGCGAAGATTCTAGGTGACTTAGGAGTATGAGCAAAGTTGGTCTACACACTGTGGGGCATATTTCTATGACGTCAAATGTAACCTTGATTCCCGCTTTCAAGGCCATCCGAAAACTAAGCTTGATAGTTTTGCCGATAGGAGCATAGTTTCAATTTAGGATATTTTGCCAACCATATATTCTGAGCATTTTGAAGAACAACAGATTTGAAATCGGCCAACAAACAAAGCAGATATGACAGTGTTGATTTCGCTGCTGCCACTTAACTTATTTCCTGCATTACCAACCTATCTATCGAAGCTGCCAAAGTTATTTCCAAACAGGCGTGACATTTTTTACACCCTGTATATATAGGGTGGTTTTTAACTCGAGAGACAACTAACAATCTCGAAAAATACGCATCGTACAAAAACGCTCCAAATGAAAAAGTTCGGGCATTTTTTGTACGATGCATATTGTTTGGAGATTTTTAGTAATCTCAGTTGTTATTTATAAATATTAAATTTATTATGAAAAAAAAATGAAATTCAAAAGTTTCCGTGGACACATTGTTGGAAAGTCTGAAAGTTAAAATAAATTGTAATCGAAAGACCAATTGTCGATTAGGACTGATATCTACAGCAGACGATTTTCCAGTAACGACGACTGTGATTGGTAGCCTGCTCCAGGCTTGAAAGATTTTCTATAGGAATACTATCATATAATGGAAAGTGTGCAGCTAAAAGCAACTAGGCAAACCAAAAATTGTAAATACTTGATACTGTCTATAATGTAGATTTATTCAAGGAAATTAACGAGTTCCAGATTTCCACATCATATTGTCTAAATAATGCCACGTTTCTGATTTAAAAACTTGTACCAGTCATATAGCAAGTTGGAATTCTGCATACTTGAACATCCTTTAATTAGAACTAATTCCCAAGTTTTGAAATGATTACGAATCACTAACCAATCTATCCAGTAAATTCAAAGCATACAAAAAAGAAAATAATTGATAGTACATAATAGAATATGTATTAATATATTAATGAACAGGATGCAGAATTTCAAACAGTTTGCCTGGTTTATTTTTTACACGAAACTAAACTTGAGCTTTTTGTTCAACTGCTTTACTTCTACATTACCTGAAAGTCTCATTCTGGCCTAAGCCGCTCATTCTCCCATGATAACTAGAAAAGGAATGGGAAATTTGGAAATTAAGTATCCCAGGCTCAAACACAATACGCCATTGTGTAAATAGCGTGCTGTGTTTGACGCGCAATGCGATCAGCCACGGGAAGAGTTGTTGTAATTTCGACGGTACTCGGTCATCCAGATACTGCTTGGGTTGACGGGATGACCAGGGCATCTGAACGTGTCGTATTTTGACAGAAGGTTTCTTTGTTGCTCGGTAACAATTTGCCGCTTCACATCAGCTTCTTTCCTTTTGTAAGCTTTGAGAGCGGACGGATAAACCTGCAACAAGGAATACACCATCTGAAATAACTATTTCGTAAATGATCTTAACGAGGACACATTTAGTAAAGGCAACAGAAAAGTGAACTTTGTTGCCGTAATTGACCATCGGTCGTACGAGTCCACGCGTTGAATACATTACCTCTCTTGGTTTAGTAGCTCTCACATTGTACGTTCTTTGATCACCGATGGTCTTGCAGTTATCGTTCCAGCCGTACGATACGAACGGTGGTCTGCCGTTTTGAACGGCCGCGTTCTTGGCACGGGATCTATTTTGTGGCATGTTAGACTCGTAAGCAATTGCGCTGCTGGGCCGGATAGCAGGTTGCAAGGATGATCTTAAAATGGGCCGTCGTGTTGCCCCTGCCGACTGAACTCGATGAAATATCGGTCCAGGTACGGCGTATGATGTCGTCATTCCAGCAGCACCTGGCAAATATATTATTCACAAAGAATTGTCCCATTTCAAAGCTGTATTTCTTGGCATCCGTGAATCATACAAAAATGAGTGATATACCGGTTGAAAGAGGTTCTGTTGTTCGAATGGCGTCCGTTCAGCAAAAGACATTCAGTTTCCTAAAACAGCGCAGCATGCGTTCAAGCCACGTTTACTATTATTTTTTAATAACCCTGTCCTGTCAATTGGTATATCACTCATTGAATTACACGTTGACGTTGTTGCTAATCCATGAAATACATTTCCCTTGAGTTTTCAGAGACCAAAGTAAATTTCTAATACTAATTCTGATCTATTTTTGTACTTTTTTTCCGTTTTATGCAATGTATTTTCTTATAGTTTTGCAAACATACTGTGAAATTGTGATTCAATTCATACTTTTTTGCAAAAGTTATTCATAATGAAGATTTGTCCTTGGTTTTTTCCTATAATTTTAGGCTTTATAAGAAATTCCATGACAATTGATTCATAAAACGCTGAAAAACAATCACCCAAAAATACAATGACGTACTCATTGTTAGTTTCACAAATAATTTAAACAATGCGAAGTTTACAGCAATTCTCATTAATTGGTGACAAAATTTATACACTGTATGCCTAGTTTTGCACATTACGCAAACACTACAAATTCCA
>WWPM01016444.1:0-42005 GCA_023279145.1 Glomeris maerens | reverse complement strand
AGCTACAACTCTTGCATAGTCTAATAAAAGTGCTCCCAAGGGGATATTAAAGGGGGTAGTAAGATAGTGATTGATGTGCATCGCTGCCAATCTGAGCAAAATTTATTCTCGATAACAACGAATTAGTAGACTATTAGAAACATGTAATACGTGCGTGACACAATGTGACCCCTATACATGCAGGACTCATTGGAATTAGAACATAATATGGTGGCATGCAATGAAAAACTACCAACATGTATGTAGATGAAAGCCAGGCCAAGAAACTGTTTTTCTTTATTTTTGGATTACTTACAGAGGTACTACAAATCTGATTGTTATACCACTAAACGGTAGAATTATGACACACAAGCCGGGACCCGGCCACGCGGTGCTGTGACTGAGTTATGTTTCTAGTGAACGTTGGTTTGGAGTGATTTGGTGGGGATGGGATTCATGTGACGGAATCATGGTGGGGCCTTTGTGGAATGACTCCTGGAAAGGGTGAAATGAATGGAAATCATTTGTATTTGCATTGAATTTGCAATGAAGGCGACATGTATGCCCAGCGCGCTACCTTGGTTTTGTGCAAATGATGGCATATGATTCCCCAAGAAATTGTTGTGAAATCGTTGGAAATGCTGTGGAAACTGTACACGTGTTCGCGAACTGGGCTGGCATCGATAATGGCGGGCTCCGCCCAAGCCACGCCCTTCCGACCCCGCCCATGAACTTGCATGTGCAGCAGGGCCGCCATGTTTTCTACCGAGATACAGGAGGCCGACTTCTATGCAGATTTGGAGCCCCTTTTGGGGAAGGAGGTTGGGGTTTCTTGGTGTACGAACCTTGTGCTGGTTGGGACGAACGCAACCCGCCATATACGATCGAAATCGGTGGAGCCGTTCGGAAGTGATGTGAAGACAACGGTTTGAACAGGTCATTTTTATATATAGATAGATTTTGAAGGTACATATTTTAATATTTCCCACACTAATAGAAACAAACAATGCTAAGAAAACCATTGATACCATCCAACAAATAATGGCAAATGTAAAACCCTTACATCCATTTCCATCATTCTACAAAGTGAACCCCTTTTATGTCCATTTTTATGTCTGTTTTGTGCCCTTGTACTGTACTGTGTACATACACGTACAGTATATTGCAATCTGTATGTATGGTTGGAGCAACAGACTTTTGGTTTTTGTGTTCACATCAGATTTGAAGTTTACCATGAATAAATTGAAGTTTAAGCATTGCACTTGCAAAAACCACTTTGGTTTAGCACCATCATACTGGACTTCATCCAATTGGTTGTTGAAAGGGGGAATATGCAAATGAGTTTCGTACCATTTGTGACAGCTCATCGCAAATTACTTATAATTATACGTATAATGCATGTATTTTATGCTTATGTGATATTCAATACTTCGAAAAGTGCGAAAGAAATCATTCTGCATGTTGAAAATGAGCTTGCAACAGTCTCCAGGGCAACATGTGTATATAATGTCACTTCGTAGTATACAGGTCGATGTCAGCCGCATGTCAATTGCTGAATTCGCCATTTATAATTCATAGTGTCGTTTACTTTTGGATTCGATCGTCGCCCGCAACTCGATCCAATATTTCCAATTCACAAGCAAACCATTGCACATTTGAACTTTCGCGTATGTTGCCTTATATATAAGCAAACATACCTACATATTGTTTGGTAATCAATGAAGGCCTAGCAATGGCACTGGCAAATACAATTGCCAAAGAGTTTCTCCATAAAGCATTTATTGTTATTGTGCCGAACACTATTTAGTTTAATAACAAAAATGTTGCAAAAGAAGAATTACATTAATGTCACAGGGAAGAGAAAGGATAATTGTGAGCAAATTGCAAGCTAGTCCTATAATCTGATAATTGGACAAAGCCACGCCTTCCTAATTACAGGTTTACCCTTCATTTGAGGCAATACATTATTTCCAGTGATTGGCAAAAAAAAAGAAGTTACACCAACTGTTTTGTGGTGCATGCATGGTTGCCAACCCAATATCGGTGCAGCTTATGTATAATTTGCTCATTTCAGCTGCCAATAGTATGTCTCTTGAGGCAATTGCGCTTTCAAACTGAAGGTGACATAGTGACATAATGCATGTATTCAGCAGATATTCGCATCTCGAGTGCAATGCATGAATATATTTGCAGTGCAGTTGGGACAATCATGTTTTGGCAGAATATCAACTTGCTATTGAATTGGCAAATGCAGTTATTTTCTCGATATGAAACCCTCAAAAAGCTATATGCAAAATTCCAATAGTATTGTGCCTTGAATGTTTGTGCTTCCATAGATACTAAATTTATCCAAACTGCCAACCAAGGAAAGCAATAAATTCCTTCCTTATCATTGTTCAATTATTTACGATTGCGAATTGGAAAAAAAACTGAGTAAATTGATTGCCAGGCCATGTAATTAAATGCAATGAGATGGAAGAAAGCTATTTGCTATCATCTATAACCTCACCTTTTTTACAATCTTTGCATTACTCACTGCTTGCTATATAAAGCAACGAAAACAATCGGTTAACTAGACACATGTCTGTTCACAATTCTATTACCAACATTACAAATTCCATTATGTGCACACCATAATTGTCCCCATATAAAATAATATCACCAAACAAAAATATAAGTTTTCAATGTTGTTGATTGCCTATCTTCTAACTTCGAAAATTGCACTAAAGGGAATAAGCAAAATTATCTGTACAAATTTCTTATGGGAGATAGGGATCACTAAGGATTGTTATTATGCCCTCTGATGTCGCTTTGTAGAGCGTGGTTAGGAAAGCTGTGATAATACCACGAAAGCCAATCTGTGAAACTCATTATTTAGGCAAGAAGTCAAAATGCATGCGTGTTGCAAGGATCTGGTGCAGATGGACAGGTTCACATTCACTGAAATAGCTGGCATGCATCTCATATACACTCAAACCTCTGCAACCCGGATGCTAGACTTTTTGTCAGGGTTATAGATAGATCCGGATTACAGAAATTCCTCTGTAATCTGGATAGGTACGATTCATCCAGATTACAGAGGGAGTTTTGTTTTTGCTGGGAAAAATCAATACGAAATGTTCGAACAACATTTGTGTAACATCTGTGAACTTTATCTGTTAGTAAATTTTTTAATAAACTTTATCTGTTAGTAAATTTTTAATAAACTTTATCTGTTAGTAAATTTGTTAATAAACTTTATTTGTGAGTAAATTTGTTAATAAACTTTATCTGTTAGTAAATTTATATATGAACTTTATTTGTGCATTGTAACATTATTATAACATCCTGAGAGGACGTAAGTTTCATATGCGTCATTTCCAAAACCTGAAAATTCTGTTATGGTTTGCCGGGCCGCATATTTTACATGAAGTTTTCCGAAGACGTTAGCCGGATTACGGAGGTGCTATAAGTATGTTACTGGCTTGCAAATTTCGTCCGATTATAGAGGTCATCCTCTATGTTAATCGATAGGAGCAAGTCCCGCCAACTGAATTTGTCCGTAATATGGATCGAGGGGATCCTGATTACAGAGGGTCCGGATTACAGAGGTTCCAGTGTAATGAGGCTGCTAATGGAAATAAAAGAGCTGCTGTGCGATTGTATCTGCAGTGGTTCCCAAACAGGCGCATGCTAAATCACCAAATTTGCACCGGACACTGCAAGAGACTGGAATAAAAGTGTTCACTGTCATTGGTGGAATAAGATTCCATTGATGATCCCTATCTAGCTCCAATACAAATTTGAAACTTAGAATATCTCAAGTATCATTTGTGTAATCAGTTTGTAATGAAGCTGAAAAAGATACAAGACTAACTGAATCCTGCAGATCTTTTCCTTCTGGGTTTAAAATGCATTTGACTAATTAACATTCAGGAAGTAATATTAGGAACACACAATGAATGTTCAGAATTTTATATTGGTGCAGGATAAACACTACTGTATACTTGAATAATGGCGTATAAGGCCACGTGTCAATTGGAGAAATCGCTTTTGTGGTCGCCGAGTGGCGTTATCGAGTTCAATTAATTTAGAAGCAAATGAGCGAGCACATTGGTGGATCAGATCACGGCCACAAGTCCCAAGTGAATAAAGCCATGCAGGCAACAATGGTGGGAATCAAATTGTTTCCAGAGATGACGCAGCTGTCAATACATTCCTATACCACAGACCCTTTGATCTTCACTACAGTAATGACAATGACAATATTAGGTAGTAATGCCAGATAAAATACAGCAGCATTTTTGGGATGAAGTGAAGGAAAACTCCACTTCATCTTTCTATATTTCTGAAATGACAAGTATATATGCCTAGAGGTGCAAGCAATTTCAGCAGGGAGCACTTTTTTCCACTTTTTTATTGCCTATAGCTTCAATCATACTCGAGTTTCATTCTGGTGAACAAGAAAAAACATGTTCACATCGAGTATAAGGTACATAGGCGATCTGATCTACAAAAATGCACACTCAATTACTACATCATCGACCCATTCATTCTCCATTGCATAGATGCTGACCACACTTCTTTAAATCTTGTAGAATTAATCTTAGTTACAGAAATGTTCATACACACTACCATGCAACTATGCAGGTAACATACATTATAATGAATGAAGAATTTTCAAAATGCTTTTCATTCTTTTATACTCCAGACTACATCTCTTAGGAGATCATCTTCATGTCAACAATACATATTTTACGCCTAGGCAAGTCCGATAGAATCAATTATCTGGGATTTTCAACAAGGTTAAGAACACTGATGTTGTACCTATGCAATTGTATAATTTACAAAATAATTAACTCAAAAAGGGCTGAGAATTTGATATGCCATTAATGATCCGAGATGCTAAATCACAAAGAATGCTGCAGGATTAAATAGATTTGTTATTCATGCTAATTTACAAATTTCAGGAAAGATTAGGAGCAATAACACCTATAGACACATGTTAATAAATTGGCTCAAAAATGTGTTTGTATAAAATAAAGAGAATCAGGAATTTAAGGATGACTTTGAGCACTAAATTTAGCACTGATTTTGTGACAAAAATTTCAAGTGTTCATTACATTTGTTAGGTATGAAGGAATATTTCATCCAACCCACATCATATTAGAATGCCAAACTAGATTCCAATATCAAAACTGAACTTTTGCCAACAATCACCGAGTTACCTGTTTGCTAACTTCATAATCCAGTCATAAAAGGCAGCTGAAGTATTGAAAGAAAACAAGTGCATTTCAACTAATGAACCTTTACAAACACTGTATGCAATTTTTAGTAGCTCAGTTAACTTGTAAAAACAGATGGCAGTTGACAAGTAAATGAAAGAATAATTGCAATTATACGAGTATCTTTCTGGAAAAGCGTTGAAAAACAATGAAGAAGATCATTAATAGCACAATGTGTGCATTATACACGTATTGTCTATATATATAGAAGAAAGTTAAAGAATTAAAATGCCATTATTTTGGTGTGAAATAGGGGTGAAAAAAGTTATAAAATGAAATTCGAACTGGACGAATGACTTCCGGTAATAAAGTCGTCTTTCAGAGATTTTATTTCTTTTGTGAGAAGTCGGAAAAGGCGAATTAACACAGGCTGCGAGAGCTGTTGCAAAGAAAAGAAAGTGGCAAGTAAAAGGAGTAAAAAGAGGAAAGAAGAGGCGAGAAAATGCGAAAAACGAGCCAAGTTTTACGAGTCAATAAAAAAACTTCATCAAGGAATCTTTGAGTTACGACTCGGCGGCCATCTTGCTTATTTTGTGGTCAAAGAAATGAAATACGTGCAAACTTGTTTATAAGCCCCATGTGCCATCTCCATAAAAACAGCTGTTATGGGAAGAAAAAAAGGAGGAACACAATCTGGGAAAGTAGGGAAAAGTCGGTGTAATTTATGTCACTTGCAAAGTTCATGCACGTATCTATTAGAGCAATAATTGTGACATAAAATCTAATGCAACTAGAGTAAGAGTACCACTTATAGACCTAGTAACAGTTATGGACCATTTGGTCTTTCATCAGCAATAACAATGCATGATCACAACTTGAAGTCAATTCCTATGGTAGGTAATTCACCATCTCAGATTTGTAGAAAAATGTGGGCAAAGGTGGACCTACTAACTGAATTACATCAATACGCTTAACACGAGGGGTAATTCAGTTAGGAGGTCACAAACACTGCAACTTAACAAAGCACATTTTAAAACTATGTATTTCCTATTTTTTAATAATTTTTATAGGTACCATTGTTGTGTCTAGTAATTTATTGATCGCAAAACTATTTCTATTTGGTAGGCAGCGGCACAATGTGACGTCACGATGGCATTTCATTCGTCACTTGGCAAATAAAATGCAAATAAGACATGAAGTCACCAGTGCATGGGCCTACTACGTCATACTCGAGATGGCATTTCTAAAAGGGACAAAAGTTGGGTCGATATTTTCATTTATATTGCACCACATCAACACCTGTTCCAGAAGTGATGACGTTCTATACATTACAGGTGATGACGTCACCTAAACTTGTGCAAAATCATACTAAGATGAAGAACAATCAAATACTGCGAGCATGAAAACATGTCAGCAAAGAATGCGTAAGCTCTTATAATTATAGAAGATGTGGTCACCAAGGGGAGCTTTTCTAAATGCACCAAGACAACGACTTGTAAAGGATTCTCACCAATAAGTACCATGCAAGTGACCACAATTGTTTTGGGATTTGTGATGTCACTAGGATCCATTGCCAATAGCAAAAACCTTGATAGTAATTAATATATTGTTATTAGAATACATCACTTCATCTAATTCGATTTCAAAGACATCAAAAAATGCAACCTCATATTAGTACAGCCTACATAGTTTATTTCACTTTTATAATTGACAGAATATAATGCATGTGCTTAGTAGAAACATAATTTACTTAATGTTATAATATTTACCATGCATTCCAAATTGTAACAAATTTTAATATCAATTTATTTATGAATTCTGTTCTGAATTTTTGTCTTTTGGTATTAGTATTTGGGTAATATTTTGTAGGGCCTCAGAAGAATCAACTTTTGATCTTAGATGCTTTTAATCTCCACCTCTGTTTCGAACACTCTTCCTCTCAGCTCCGAGCGACAACATGCCTCCCTATTTCCTTTACCTGCTCTTATATAACCTTTGCTCCACGAAAACTCCCTTTGTTTCCACACCCTGCATCTTCATAGCCTTCAAAACAACATAAGATCCCCTTGTTTCCTTGCCCTGCATTTATATGGCCCGTTCCATTGCAGCGGCCCTACTTTGTTAGCCCCTAGTTAGCAGGCCCAATCTATCTTATGTCATATTCCTGTCATCTTTTGCACTTCCTCAAGGGGAGGGAAAAAACCCAACCTTACAATGTGAAAGTACTGCTGTTTCTCATAAAGAAATGAGTTTCCCTTATATTAGTGTGTAGCTTCTTACATGGTATACATACCAGCCATTCTTATATGAAATCTTTACTTGGGGGTTAAAGAAATACTGTTTACTGTCAATGAGAAGTCTTTATTATAGTTTTAATTGCTCTAGTTTTTCCTTCATTATATCCACAAAATATTTAAAGTTGTGTAAGAATTGTCTTCTTTTGGGTGAAACAAATCAAGCTGCATGTTTATCATATATACATATATAGACTATTTGCTGACATGAGTACTGAATGTGCACTATCATTCAATAAATCTCGAAACAGGTGAAGAGATGCTAACAGTGTTTGACAATGTTTGAAGTCCAGGCAGTTGCATGTAGGAAATGGTAAATAGAATCTGGTAAAGTGAGCTAGAAAAAATGCTTGAGAGTTGAGAGGGCATCATGTCCATTTTATGACTTTCCTATGTCAATATTGACTTGGAAGAGAGGGCGAAGAGGAAGACAAAATGGCGGCCATGTTGGAGGCTAAAAAGCTTGGTGCCATGTCGTCTATACAAATACATGTATGCAGTTTCTATAAGCAAACCTTTTCCCAAAAGCAAAACGTTTCAATGAATAGGTCAGCGATCGTCTATCTACACAGGACATGTGTGCACTTCTTCAGGGATACATATAAAATTCCAGTGGAAAAATAGGCGTGGCCTTGTTTAGTCTAGCCATTTATAAACTAGGCATATCAGTGACACCGGCCATGTGCATTTGTGTGCGTTGTCATGCACTAGACGACCATTTTAGTGTCTCATTGCATGCAGACATTATGTGGAGCTGGGGTTAATAAGATGAGCTCATTTGCTTCTCCATTTGTCACAATGAAAACCAAGACAACTGCATGGAGAGTGAGTCGCTAAATTCAAGTGAGAAACACTAAATTAGGCAGCAACGTACTCGAAATATATAACACCTCGAAAAACAATTCAAGAGGATCTGGTGAATTTTACGAGTGGCAGTTCTATCTAAAAATACTCGCTAAACTGCGTGTTATAGCCTATAAAAAGAGAGAAGTGTAATTTAAGGTAATTAGTAAAACGAACACAATGGAAATAAAAGTATCAAGAAATGCATTCACACTATATAGGGCTACGTATTATAATTCATACTTGTGAAATTAAGATTAGAGACAAATATAAGCACACCAAGTAAATTTTGTAATGTACAGTACATAATAATTAATTTTGAAGGAAAAACTTGAAATGAAATGTAAAATAACAGAAAATTGAGAGAATAAAATAAGGAAATAACTTGTTAGAAATAATACATTAAAATTTGGTTTCTCAAATGTAATGGCCTCTTTTCATTCACACACAGGGATCCTGAAACAACTTGTTCGTAATAATAAGAATTTTGATAAGCTTGTTATTATAATTGATTATTTGGAATGCAGTTTTGTTACATTTGAACCAATATTATGAGCAAATTATTTCGTGATATTTAATTTGAGAATTGACTTTTCAAATTCATAAATGTTTAATGCTCCTGCGTTCAACAGTACGTTTCAAAAATTTTATGCAATGTGGACTAAACATATATTTTTAATTGTTGTCTTTCTCCAAATCAAAACAAAATTTTCCATTTATTGTTATTATTATTTTATAGGAATAATATGAAAAAACTTTATTCGGAATTCTTTAATAATTATGTAATAATAATAGAAAGTATTGCTACGCTTTTTGTCAAACATTGATCTATCAACACTGCTCATCATTACAAATCACCTTAATGTTGGAGGGGAAAAACAGGTACAGCTGGGTCGATAATGCATAGGGTTACATGGTTAATATTTACACTTATAATAGCAAAAAAGAGAAAAACACCATTGACTCAATTTGGTCAATACACAATGTAATGAAATGTTTTCCTCAACAAATGGATACAAGAACAATGTATTAGTTTATTAATATTATTGCATTACTTTCACAATTTTATATTAATAGTTTTTGATGCCAACAATAATTGCCTATTTTACCTACTTAAATGTTTCAAAACCTAACAGTAATTTCTTTAGCTTTTAATTGAAATGTGTCAATATTGTATGTTCCATTTTAAAAATGAAATTTCTCAGAATAAGAATAAGTAGAGGCAAAATGCACAAGCAATGTCCCAGTAGATGAAGCAATGATATTAATTCACAAATAAAATATAATTGCTGCAAATGAAACCATATCAGAGGCCAGTGCACTGAAAATGTTGGAATTTAGGTTAGGTTAGGTTAGGAATTTACATTGAAAATTAATGAAATTAGCAAGAAGAACATAATAAAGCACACATGAACTAACACGTACCATGTGTCCATTACTGACATTGCATCATTAATAAATCATTAATTAAAGGCCATTGCTCGTATGTATTTGCATTCATTAGGGAATGGTGACACTAAATTATTGAGTGGATAATCTGACTATTTTCACCAATTCAAATACCTAAATTCATATTGTTTCATGTTATAATATAGTATATATTAAAAATTGAATATGTATAAGGCTTCACACTAAGCTAATTGTTAATTCCAAACCTGAACTAAACATGAACAAATTCTATGTAAATGCCCAACTTATTTCTTACCATTTTTTCCCACTTTTTGTATTTATTCACTGCATTTGGAACTCTTCCACAATGCGAAGAACAATTTGGTGAAAAAGCAGAAAATATCCCTTCCAAAAGCAGAATCTACTCAGACAGTTAGTTTGTCCAAGCCCCTTATGGTCAGTGAATGGACAAGTAAATTAAAACCGGTCGAGGGGTCATCCAATATTTATGATAGCAATATTAAAATGGAAAAACTGTATGCCAAAAATGGATAAATCAATTATTTGAAATGAATGTAAATATAAAATGTGTCCCAATTTCATTTCCTACACAACTGAATTTCTCAACGAACTGATGGTCTATTTTCACAGCAGGAAATTATCAATTTAAATCTCTACCGATGTTGAAAAGAAACTCTTTGGGGAATTAAATGAATTGAATGATGTATTTAGTCGATAACAGGAAGACTGAAAGTGACCAATAATTTGCGTGCACAGAACGTGTGATTCAATTTCCGGTCATTGCTATATTGGCTTGGATAAAGAGGCCCTTTCCACCATTTCCTACGTAGGCCTAATATATATTGGCAACATGTAAGACATAAATACACAGTTGTAAAATCTCCCAACCGGAAATGAGTCCCATGGCAATTGATCACGTCATTTTGTGATCAAA
The DNA here is from genome assembly GCA_023279145.1 of Glomeris maerens. Taxonomy (NCBI): domain Eukaryota; kingdom Metazoa; phylum Arthropoda; class Diplopoda; order Glomerida; family Glomeridae; genus Glomeris; species Glomeris maerens. The sequence goes on along the minus strand of WWPM01016444.1, from coordinate 31,341 downwards.
GACCAACTAAAGACCTATAAGTTCAAACTAAGTATTCAGTCATGGAAAGACAAAAGAAGCCATTGAATATTATTGGTGCACTTCGCCTCTGAGCACAGGAAAGTCTTAATTAAAAAAATATACATAAAATGGTGTCAAATCTTCAAATAAGACAAAGGTATGGGCCCAATGCCCTTTAAGAATGTTTATAGGCTACCTATAGGATCTGCAGAATTGAAGCAGTTCTTCATATTTTAAGCTTTTATTATATAAAACAGCAACAGCCTAATTTTTATATTCGATACGAGAAGAATGAAGAACAACAACTAATATTAATATTCGATAAACCATTTAAATATGTATATCATTATTTCTATATTCTTAAATATGTTACAGTGGATTGCACATATCCAGTCGTTAACTACATTTCATAAAGCTCGATCAAGAAAGACACTTTTGTGATCATGGGTAATGCAAACACCAGTAATTTTGGTTGGAAATTTGAAATTTTTGACAGTAGAACGTCTTTTTTTAATATTGCGGTTGATTACGAGGACAAAAGCACAAAAGCAAAGACATTTTTCTCATCAGAACTGCCTTACACCAAGAAAATCTATTCTTTTTCATTACTTAGACAAGTTGTTTGCATGTTCTAATCGATATCCAGGGAACTTGAACAGTTGTATCATGCAAGTAATAAGTACAATATTACTTAAATAATAGAAAATGTGAAGATATATGAATTATTTCGCAACAGTTTATTATGGAAACAGTTAACAAATTAATAAATATGAACTGACACGGTGTTGTAAGTCCTCCTCAAAACTTTATTGGATCATATGTGTATAAGATTGATCTAAATTGATGAAATTTGAAGTAAAACTTGGTCAAAAAGGAATATTTTTGATAATTGTGGTGACTACTTTACAAACATTGATCAAGCCCAAATTCAAACTCTAATCTATTGCAGATCGCAATATATTTCGTGACGTCAAATCGTACTTCTGACGTCATTTAGTGCCTTTATTTGCTAAAAGCTATGAAAGAATCTTGTTTTTCTCCTTTGCTCATACAATAAGAACACGAAAATGTTCAATTTAAATCACCAACTAGTTTCGGTTTGTACAAACCATCATCAGGGTAAAAAGTTCCTACAATTGTTTAAACGTATTAGATTACAATTAACAGTAATCCAAAGGTTTACAACAAACACCTCAGAGTCAAGAAAATCACATAACATACTGTCAAACAGTTTTGAGATCATTTCATGTGCACATTATTTGTAAATGATGCAAGCAAGTTTCAGGGGGTATTACAAAATAAGATCCTGAACTGAAGGTTTCAGCACTTCCTGCTGTAATGATTTTATAGTGGGAAAAAAAGGAAATGGTTATCACGTGACGAAAGACCAACAAACGCAGCTCGCTTGAAGTCGAAAGTGGCCAACATGGCGACCTATTTGTGCTAATAGCCAGAATGGATGCTGGGTCACGTACTATATCCTTCAAAATGTTTCAACAGGGTATTGTGTAGTGCAGCAAAGTTTGGCAAAAAATCATTAGAGCTGGCCCAAGTTCAAAAAGGAAACTACTGTATATAAAAGAGTTACAATTCCCATCGTTCGACAACATGTGTTTTGTGAACATATATGCAATTGTTTCCAAATAACTTCTGATTTCCTTATCAATTTAATATACATGATTAACTGTTTGCATTAAGTTTTCCTCGATATTATTAATGTGCAATAATATCGCTAAAGACATATTGAAACTGTCAGAAATTTAAAGAATATATCGGAATAAATCAGGAATAAATATTGCAAATTTTAAACCCCCATTAAAAAATAGAATATGAAATATACAATAGAACATTTGAGTGTTTAGTTGCACATCCCATTTTAATGCGTCACATGTAATGTTATTCCTCGTGATCGATTGGTGTCCACAGCAACTACAGAATGACAGAAGCTACAACTTTACAAATTTCTTCTAGTGTTGTATAGAACTGTAGATTTTTTTAAATAAAATACTGAACATATGAAGATAATATTTCACCTAATTGGATTTTTACTGTGTCAAAATAATCAATACTGTCCTTTAATTTAACACAAAATTTGCATACAATATTAAGCATAAACATGTGTATGTCTCGTGCATTTAAACACAAAAGTATACTTTATTTAAATTTCAAAAGGACTGTAAATAAGTCATATTTCCAGAAAATTCGCGCAGCCGACCGACATTGCTTTTTCTCATAAAAGCCCAAATGTCCTCAGAAATAATAGATTTTGGTTGTAAAATACAGTTCTTCTTTACAGTCCTTTCAAATCCAACATAAAAGAATTTATGTACTGTAATGTCCTTTCATTTTTACCAAGAAAATTTTATTGGACCAAGATTATCTATGGACACTCTTTGAATTGTTCATTGCAGCGGTTCACCAATTGGAATTTGCTATAAAAAGCTGACTGGTGTAATGGCCGCCATTAATAGCACATTTTGAATTTAGGATAAGGACAGAGTTGTATCATTCATGTAGTATATAATTAACTATTGCATTTGATAAATCTCTTATTCAAAATAATTCCGATAAAATACAAACAAAATAATATGCATTTTTAATTGGAATTTGCAATAGAAGCTGACTGGTTTAATGGCCGACATTGGTAACCAAACGAAATAAGTACAAAGTTTTACCATTTATTTATACTATTAGCTGTTTCCTATTCTAAATTGCCCAATTCAAACAAATTGTAATAAAATAAATGTAAAATACAATATATTTCATCTGAAAATGCATACAATATTAACAAATAAGTATTTTTCCAATACTTGTCTTTGAAATAAAATAGAGTGGGAAGGGAGGAAAACATAGTGCAGCTATAGGTACTTTATGAACAGTATAAGTTACTTCATTTATAAAAATAACCAATCGGCAACAAATAGGGAGTGATTTCGAAAAAAAAAGGAAATAAACAAAGAAGTGAAAACAGTTTGCTGTCCAGAGTGAAATGATAGTTGCATCTTTCAGAAGGAACACATGGAAATCAACAGAAATCTATTCTGTGAAGCAAAACATGCTAATATACAATGTACGTTGCCAAAATAAATGACCCCTTGAAAAACAAAATGGCCGACGGTGACGTCACAATATCTCAACAACATGCTGCCTATTGCGCTATGCAATTGCAAAGTGGCAACACTGCAGGCACATGTCAGTTCATACAGCATATGAGCGCTAAAAATATCATGTGAATCATTAAAAAGTAAACGCATGTGTGTGTGTATTAAAAATTCAAAGGTGACGTCATACTCAATATAGTACTCAATAGCAAGAAATTTCAGTATTATTAATCTGTATTGGCTATAACACATCATACTTAATGCTTTCATATTGATTTCAGTTAGTCACCAGCTGCTGCTAATATTTAGATGCAAATTCGATGAGCAAATTTGAAGGAAAACTCTTAAAACTTGGGGCTTATACCTAAGATGGGCTCTAAGTAATTCCCTAAATGGTACAGTTAACATAAGCCTACTAATATGTTGGTAAATTGCCATTTCAAACATATAGTACAAACCTTCACAAGATTGGAAAATCCTAGTTTCTCTAAAATTAGAACAGAACAATTCAAAATTGATACTTTTATATCAGTAAGTGCATTTATAAATTTATAAATAATGTACAATTAATATTAACTTATTTCAGATTTATACATTATTGTGTATTTCAGATATATTATTTAAAATCAATCATAACAAGTAATGTTATTAAATTGCCATTAAAACCAATAAAATGCACAATTTAAATGCTTTCAATTTGTTTTTAACACAAAATATCGCAATTGCTTTTAAAATAATTACAAACTTTGAACTTGGTAAGTCTAATTATATTTTTTTGAATGGATTGTTCCACTACAATTTTCTCGTGAAATATTACTATAATACTGAGTTGTATAGATTTTATTGAATTCCAATATGTAGCTACTAGTTTTTGTGGCCTATTAAATGCGATTTGTTTCTTGGCATTTAATGACAAATGTCACTTTTCATTAATTTACATTGAATTTGGAATTGATTTAATATATACATACAGTGTATGTATATTTCCACATTTTCAATGAAATTGGTAGCCTACATTTTATAATTCATAATTATGCACATATTCTTAATAATCCAGCTTTCATTGCATTATAAAATGATATGAGATTACCGAATTTTTTTTAATCGATAGCCTACTTCTCAAAAAATAACGTCAGTTAAAGCTGAACCCTTCAGGCAATTTCACATTTGTAATGCAATTTTAGTGAATATTTTATGCCAAACAGAGCTGCATACTTAGCTATTCAAATAATGAACGTAAATCTCTTGGATGTTTCTTTTTAAGTGTAAAACGTCATTGTTTGCACACTATTTGCATATTACAAAAGTTTCAGGGGAGTTTACGAACCGTGTACAAACACCTTTAAGTGTTTTTCACCTCATAACTGCATTACCCCTCACAATAAACAAATGGGGGTAATTCTGTTAGGAGGTTCGTCTACACATGGAAACATATGGACGCGATTGGATTGAATATGTCATTAAAATGATGTGATTAAATAAGAATCATTAAATACGCTTATTTTGTGTATTCATATGCAAAACACTGAAATTTGCATGGAATATTTTTCAATGAGAATTCCTGAATTGTACGATTCTGAATATTTCATTCGAGTTGAGCATTTCTTATTTATGGCCACGTGATTCACTCTGCTGATTGCATTGTAAGTGCATTAATTAATGACGGTCGTTAATGATCTAAGAGTGCTCACCCATTCCACAATCATTTCCGTTTCAAATAGCTCCCATTTTCAAAATTGCATTCATCAATTATTATTCTTAATATAGTAACTTGGTCATTAATCTCCATTTGCGTGCGCAACAACATACTATTTATAACAATTCAACTTATATGGCCATCCCTATTTGGGATCCTACATGTGTTCAAAAAAAAATCCACATTTTTCCTCCTGTATTTCAATGTCTGAAATAATATATTTGGTGCTACCAAATAAATGGCACTTCATTTGAGCCTAAGTAAAAGAGTACAGTGACACAATGCGGACATGAAATTCGCATTTGTGCTGTCAATGGACCAGTTACCGAGTGAATAGGGTGCTAATTTATCCTTAAATATTAGTTGCAGAAAGAGAAAGAAGACAGTTGCAATGTTTCCATATATACAATTAATAAAGTTCCACAAAGCATCCATAACTGAGAATAAAATCGGCTAATTTCACAACTTTAAGCAAAATACCATTTCAAAATGCTTGAATATATGTGAACTGAATAGGTATTTTTAATGTGATATAATATTACGTAAACCTTCTAACTGAATTATCCCAGTAGCTTTATGTAAAGGATAATTCACCTAGGAGGTCAAAAATACTTATAAGTGAACTGAAATGGGATTATTTTTAATGTGATAGAAAATTACGAACATTCTAACTGAATTATCCCAGTATGTATAGTGTAAGGGATTATTCAGTTATGAGGTTAAAACACTTTAAGGTGAACTGACACGGTTTGTTAAATCCCCTGAAACTTTCATATAACACAAATAACAGGTAAATAAAGATACTGCCTTTGTCAAAAAAATATGAAAATTTTAATCGCCGAGTTATAATTAGTTTTATTTGGAGGTGGACAAGACAATATTCTCTTCTAACTGGATATGACGTCAAATCGTACTTTACTGACGTCATAGCGTTCTTAGTTTCTTTGCTAATTAAAATAGCACATTTCTGGTCAATTTTCCATGCTGTTGCAATAACTTTGTTTAAACCTTGTTTGTATATTATATAAATTACAGGGAGAGTTACAAAACCATGTCAGTTCACATTTAACACAAATTAGCATTAAGGAAACAAAGAAAATTATTCTATGCATGAAACTTAAGAAAATAAGTATATTCGAAGAAATATTTGGCAAACAATTGAGTTTTTTTTAGTACAATTCCAGATTTATTTCCTGCCTAAAAATAGTTTACAAGAATTTTAAGAAATAAATATCTTATTATATACGGTTAGTGATTCTTAAGTTCTTTATAAATAGCCCAAATGAGAACTATGAATATATTAAACCTCACAAAAAACTCACTAGGCTATAGATGGTTCGCATTCAAAGTTGCAGTGATTCCGCTTTGCATAAAATCATAACTTTGGAAATTCAAACGATAAATTGTCCAAATTTGATTCAGCTATTCAGAATCTTAAAATTGTTAGAATATAGTAAAAGTTTGCTTTTATTAATCTTAATTAGACAGTAATTAATCATATTATATCCGCAGCTAGTGCAACTTTGATCACGGATAGAATATACAAAATATTTCCCTACATATAAAATAGCTATCTTGAGCATTAATAATAGATTCAACTTTTTTAATTAAAAAAAAAACTACTTTTTTGCATGAATTAAGACTTAATTACAACAAACATTGCATGATTGCACACAATGGCTGTTTATTCCCAAATATCTTGGCTCAGTTTTCAAATGCGAAGTATAATCGAGTTGCACATTGTGAGTACACAACTGTATAGTGTATGTGTATGGACTAAAATAAAAAAGGAAAACAAAAATTGTTGCATGAACGAGAATTGACCATGACAAGCGACGCAATTTATTGTATCTCTTGGCACCACAATGTCACATGACCACTACTGTTGTACGTGGCAACAGGAAAAAACCCAATTTTCTCAACTACAACTGTTATGACGTCACAAGTATTGATGCTGAATCCAAACTGAATCCATCCAGTATCAAAATATATGTGCTCATAGTTATCCATTCATAGTTATTAAAAATAAACAATTGAAATTTCTAAAATTACAAATTTACATCTAATTAATATTGTCAGAAACTTTCTAGAGCTAAATTGTAAGAATGTATTGTGTAGAAGATAAAGGGAAAAATATCTTGAAGCCTGGAGAGGTTATAGAGATAGAGAAAAGAATATGCACATTAAAATTTCATAATGGTGGAGATGATTGTGAAGTTCACACCTGTCCTGGGATGGACTGTGTTGCTTTTAAACCACCCTTTTTGGCTTACTGTCATCTTTGTATCCCACACTGCAAACCGATAGTGTCACGTGACCTCAGGCCGCTATATATAATCGATGACACGTGATGTTTGAACCTTAGTTTCAACCCAGTTACCAAACAATACAATGGAAACCAGTATTGAATATATCAAACCCAATATTCTAATTTCTAACTCAATCAACTTCATCTACAAAGTTTTGTTAAATAAGAAGATATCAGAAATTGTTTAAAACTACATAAATCCATTATTCTTTCAATATAACATCTTACTAATAATTATAATGATGCATTGTAATAAATTGTAATAGAAATAAACACACTAAACTTTAAGTGTTAAAGATTTCATGCAATACTGCATTTTAAACTGTTATAAAATATTTAAAGTAAATGTTTTCATGTTGTAATTATAATTACAGTAATATAGTTGCATTACAAAACAGAATTTTGCTTTTGTGTGAATAACAAAAAGATATTATGCAAGAAAAAAGGATAAAATTTGCCAATACATACTACATACTGAATTACATGGAATGAAAGAAGCAATGTAATTAATCAACATATTAAGTCCAATTAAATCAATATACATGCAACAAACAGATCCTGAAATTAAATAACGCTAAAGTTATGAGTATTCTTTCGATCCAATAGATTAAATATGATATTAGTGCATTTTTTATAGCAAAAATTAAGTGGTTTTCAAGTAAAGCTTCAGTATCGTTATTTTTTATTTACTTCGTAATTTATTGCATTATGACTGGAGTAAAATTTATTAAACAATAAGTACCTCATTATAAAGGTAGATTTAAAATTCACACACGTGATATGTATGCGTAATTAGCTACATTATTTACCTGTTGAAAAACAATTTATGCCATTACATCCTCGTAAAACACATGCAACTGGGTGCTATATAATAACATTGTTATTATCCATCTAATTATTATTATTGTTGTCCGTATAAAAAGGCACTAAATAACTTTTCCATATGGACACAGGGACGACGCCCTTAAAGGTGGTGACGTCATCACGCTGTGCCAGTTCCATGCACCCGGATATTCAAAATGTTGGCTTATCTACATTAATTAGACAAAAGCGACCCCTGCGCAGCGTGTTCGGCTTAGCCGCACAGTTCCCCATTTAAAACTATTGCAAAATATTGATTGGCATTGCACAGAAAATGCAGACAAAAATAACAATGAAACAAATGCAATAGTAGGAGGTTTTCTTTGTTCTTGAATCCATTGCATTCCCAAGACAAAGTAAAGGTGCCCTATCATGGATCTAATCATGGATCAATTGTGTATTCAGTTAGAAAACTAAATATAATTTGCAAAATATTATATAAGTAGTGCACCAATACATATGTACTACTATACTGTATATGAAATTACTTATAAAGGAATGAAATGAAATTTTCATTGTTGATTTTGATGACTCAGTTTTAAACCATTACATTTTCCATTGCATTCAATAAATAACTGAACATTATCGATTATCAGATACAAGGGAAATTTAACATGGAATTATGGCTACTCAGTTAACAGTATTATCAAGAGAACTGATGAAATGTAATAATAAACCAACATGTAAATAATAAATAAAGTAAATAACAGCAATGCAAATTTTACGATTTTTTGAAATTCAATATAAATTAGTCCTATAATTTTTTTTTATTTCATTATATATAATAAAGTCTAAAGAAATAAGGACATTATAAATTAGTATATCCACAACAGCATATAATAGAGATTTAACTACTACAAAATTTAATGTGATTTTCATATAAAAATATGAAATACTGTACTTGTGTATTTTCAATTAAAATAAGAATTGCATTTGTGATAGTAAAAAAATTACTGGTAGTTGCAATAAGCCAACCACCGTTTTGCTCTGAAGCCATAACACTTTATCCTTTTTAATTTCTTCTCAGCACTTGGCTTCCTCCATCTTCATCAGTGTCACTTTCTTGCATGCTTATTAATAAATAGCAGTCATCGCTTTTCCCCACTCTGCAATGACAAATTAACTTTGCCCTTATCTCAAAACAAGACACACAACAACAATTGCTGCATTTGTTTCAAATCTAACACTCGGAATTCCTGAGCAATATTTTTCAGAAGAGATGACAGAGCAGAACCAAAATGGCAATTTGGTTTTTCTTCACAAAAAAAATCAATTATTAATCATGTCATCTGTAATTTTATTAAAAACCTATCCAATATTATAATTACACTCTATCCCCATAAGAATTGGGTTCAATATAATACTGTTTACTTCGAAGTTACTTCATTTGAGGCTGTAATTAACTTATTCATGCATTTGAGGCCAATATGAAGGGTGATCAATGAGAGTTCGATTATTCTCATAACATTTTGGGAATTTTGTGAGATGAGTTAATAACTTTGTTGCTATCAGATATAAACAGCTCACGTAAATGTGGTCACTTCCGGTTCCGGTGTTCACTAAATTAACTTGTAGTTCGTCAGGCAACACGACCCTCTGACGTCACGCACACTTTTCAAATGGTTTGCATGTTATATAGCTATAGGATATTGCACTTTCACTTCTTCACCCAGCCAGTAGACCATTTACCCATAATGCATTGCACTTTCTTGACGTTCTTTCATCGTTTCCTTCTTTTTTTCAAAGCACTTATTCGCCTCAGGATGCCTGATAACGAACATTCACGTCATCATCTTACAAGTGCAGCCAATTGTTCTCCCAATAGACAGTAATATATGGGCCCCATCATACAGTATAATAGAAAAACAAATATCCCACAATGCAGTGCGTTTCCAGGTGAAACTTATTGAAAAAAACTCATATATCAATACAAGGAGCTGTCATTGTTTTTTCCCTTCTCATCTTAAATTAAGAATCCATTTTTTAAACAATTAATTTCCATTTATTGCCATTATTTTCGTTTAAGGTGAACTGACACGGTCTTGCAAAACCACTCAAACGTTTACCACTTATTACAAATAACTAGCAAACAAAATGATAGCCATTGTCCAGTTTTTTATCATTTTTTTCATTAAGTTATAATTAATTTTGTTTGGACTAGATGGAATCATATGGGTTATATTATATACTTACTAGTTATTGTTATTTCGCATTTACCTGTAATTTTAATTGGCTAAAGCGACTGTTTAATGACGATTGACATTGTTTTTAAATTTTATGACGTCAGATCGTACTTCTGACGTCATAGAGTACTTAGTTCATTATTTTTTAATGGATAATTAAAAGCATACAATTTTTTTACCAAATTTTCCACACTGTTAAGATCATTTGCTTTACATTTTATTTGTGTTTTATATAAGATGCAAGTTTCATGGGGGGGTTCTTACAAAACAGTGTCAGTTCACCCTTTAAGGGGGTTGTTCGTAAATTATGTGCCACTATATAATTTTTATTTACAAATCTCACAAGATTATAAATATTAATATAGGCTATGAAAGTATTTAACTAGCTGTGTACTTACATTCTTAATTTGGAAGGAAAATGTGAGAGAAACTTGTATGGTTGCCACTTAGATGTCATATTAACGTGTTGTCAAGGATCTTTATTTGTTTCTTATTTCCACTATCAATCTCGATTTCCTCGATAGTATCAAGAAAGAATAGTACCAATAACGGCCAAAATGGTGGCATTATAGACCTATATATTACCCATGACCGGGTAAGTTAAGAGAGGCCATAAAACGAGTCCAGCATTAAGAATGACAATTGTGAAGAATAAACACACATAAAAGAAATCAATGGCAACCATATAACTGCAACTAGAATAAAAAGCGTATAACTTTATAATTTACTTTGATAATTGTTGAATGTAAGTTGTCATAGTGACAAAGTACTTATTGTCTCTGGTACATTTCTGCTGAACGCAGCAACAAAATGTATTGATTTCAAGTAGTTTATTTCATTTATTACTCGGCAATTTTCAACAGTTCAAAGCTACTACTGTTTTCCCAATTCAAACTAGGTACTATACTGTGAGGTCAGTCAGTATCTGATAATTTTCATGTCAAAATTCTCAAAATTACGAAAAAATATAGTCCGATCAGGGAAAGAAAACTTCAAGCTTAACCTTTCCTTATTGGATCATTAACTAGTTCACCTTGACCAGGTAAGTAGGAATGTCTGGTAGCTATTGATTAACCAACAGCTTCTGCTTCAATGAATTCAAAGAAACCAATTCACTTGTCAAGTTTGTGCAAGTTATTGTGACTTTAGATCAAAGTCTCTTCATTTTCTGAGGTTAATTTCGAAATAAAACGAAAATTGAAGGCTTTCTTTGCACTGAAAAGCACGTTTCTGTTATAAACGCTAAAGATACAAGAAAGCACTATAGAGACAAAGTTATTCAAAACGGTATTTCAGATCACCTGGTTATGCCGGAATTTTATGAAAGGCCCTCCTCATTCGTCCGTAATTAATGCAATCAACAAAAACCAGCATCAAAAACTGGAATTTCAATAATTACGGGCAAATGAGGACATTTCTAAAAAAGTTTTGAAAAAATTGTGATCTGAAATACCATTATGAATAACTTTGTTTCTATAGTGTCTTCTTGTATTTTGCGTGGTTTAATTGTTTAAAGGTTCAGCTCGTGCAAAGAAAGCCTTCATTTCAAAAATTCATCACAATTCTTTGCTTAAATGCAACATGAAACACTGAAGACAAAAATGCTCTAGTTAGCTTGGCTTATCTAGTTAATTTTTATCATAATTATAGCAGTTCTCTCTAGTGACAGCAGTGCCTCGGCACTTTAGGATGAAACGTCATTAAATTTAGCCACGTTACGTCCTACTTTATCTCCCTATTGGTGTCATTTTTCCACCTGTATGTTTTGAATGTAATATATACTGTAAGTTCGTGGTGACTTACACGACAACGTGGTAAAACACGGATCGGCAGCCGCGAGGTCTCTCCAGGAAGTTGTAGATCCTACTTTGAAGTCTGCGGTACCTGACATCCCTACGGTTGTTCTTGTAGTTAATGGGCCTGCCTAGCAGGCTCATCCGTGACTGAAGAAGTCTCGAAGGGACTTGAGTCAAACCTGCACTTAGAGTGGAAGGCTGAGGCAGGTGCTGAGGCAGAGGCTGTGCCAACGCATGATGCCTGGCCAGCAAAGTCCGTCCACCACCTGAACTCCCACCACCACCTAAACTACTACTGCCACCACCACCACCACCACCACCTACACCTACACCTGCACTGATAGTGGCCTTTGAAGTGGACGTTGTTGCAGTACCAGCACCTTCCACGTCCCCCTCGCGGCTCATGTCACGCAGTTCCTCCAACTCGTGTTGAGATGGAGGACCGAATAATGCAAGTGGTACTTGTCGCATCTGCAACAAGTGCACTGCCAGGGCCCTTTCGGCCCACTGACCTCTGTGCACAGTGTCCACAGTGTCCGGTTGACAGCTGCACCGCAACGTGCTCCGATTGCTGCACTGGCTCCGGCCATTCCATCACGTGGCCCGGGTGTAGATGCAGATGTGTGCACATATAAGATATATACACACAGGATACACACATATACACACACCCCTGCCCTGCCCTGCCCTGTCCTGCCGCCACAAACCCAGCTCCTTTCCGGCTTCAGGTCCGGGGCCGACTGCCAACAAAACTGCTTATTGAAGAGTGGCAAGCTGCTCGAACCAACCATGTGCCTAAGCCAGGGGGTGCGCAGGCGCAGAGGAGCCTGCCTATCATTATTGGGTGCACCACTAGTCAATAGACTCCATATATGTATATATACGACTAGCGTTATTTTTCGTGCATGAGAAGCAGGCGAGAAACACACAAAATGAGCAATTTTCAAATGTCATAATAAATTTTCCGGGTATTTTTTCCCCCGCTTTTAATGAGGGGGTCATACGTAAAGAAAGTGCTGTAAAGCTCTTCTTTTCTGAGTTGGAGTTAGTTACCTATTTCAATTGTATTTAATTGAACTCATAAAATACTCATTTGAAACATGAATTATCATCCCAAGTTGTACTCATGTTTACTAATTATAAAAGTTGTAGCTTAAAAAAACATTGAACAATGTTGAAATTGGTTAATTGATATGAGCAAAAGCATCTAAATAATATATTATTATATGTATTTGGATTTGTAATCAAGCTCTGAAGATCTCCGTTATTCCAAGTTGTATTCATGTTTAATAAGAAGTTTTAGCTTTAAAAAACATAGAACAATGTTGAAATTGGGTAATTGTTATGAGTAAAAGCATTTCAAGATTATATTTCCGTATATTTGGTTTTTAATGAAACGGTTATTGTTAAAGAAAGTGTTCAGAGTAATTCTCAAATGGAATGACAGATATGAAGTTACTGGTCACATGATAACTTTGTCAGAAAAGTAAGACCAGTATAATTGATGAATTGCGCAGGTTATTTGCTGCCAATCTGATTTCGTAATAAGATTGAAATGAAAATCACAGGGAAATGTGTATAAAACGCAATGCAAATATATTTTATATAATATTGATTCTTGCATTTTGCTATATGGCCTCGAAATTTCGCAGCACATGCAAGTGCTTCAACCTCATTCCAAAATGGGAAACAAGAGAAAGAAGTTGAAGTGGCAAACAATCATCAATCATAATCCAAACAAATACATATGATTTATGCATAAGTAAACGAAAAATGTCTCGCATCTCACATCCCATATACCAGATGGCCAATTGCAAAACAATGTATTCAGTGTTCATATTAAGTACTATATAAAATATATAAATCCCAATTTTCGTCTCAGTCCAGTGTAAAATTAAAAGGAAATACCACAGACCAAATGATATTTCAATAAATTGATTCTGTTTTAAAATCTGAAATATTGAATATTTTTGACAAATTATAATGCTCATCGTTTGTCATTGTATACCACCAAATATTTGATTAACTCATTTTTATTAGGATTAATTAAATTAGGCTGTTTCTGGTGAAATTAGTAAACGAACTTTGTGAAATTCAATTTAAGAAAAGGTTGCACTAGTTACAAATAGCAAAATTAATTTCCCACTAATTTAGACAAATTGAAATATTATTTGAAGCATATTCCAACAATTTATGAGATATTAAATAACTGGACTACCAATACGAGTCCAAAATTTCATTTACAAGCCTTGGAATCACTATAACTTTGAGTTCAAACCAATTATAGATTTATATTTAGTTAGTTTCTCAATTAACACGAATCTCCAGAATAATTGTATATTTTAATGCACAATTTCGGATGTTTTTTTTATAATTAGAGAGTTGTTTGTAATTTCTTGTTCTTCAATTAGACTAGTACTATGACGTCACAGCCAGTTCTTTTTTTACAGTACACAAACGGGATGTGTGAGAAGAGGGAAGGGAAGAAACGGCTCCATTGTTAGTTTTGCCATGCAGGCATTGGTGTATAGGTGCAATTCGCACAAAGATGGCGGCCGTAGCCATTTTTGTTTGCACGAAGATATTTTGGGACAGACGGGTTTCAGCGTTCAAATATACACAATTGATGCAATCTGAACAAAGGTTAGCCTTCTAATAACGACCAGAGAGATAATAGAACTGCATAAAGTCTTCCACCAACACGAAAAGCTCGACAACATAAAAAAAAAGGCGCCATTTTTGAGCAGCTGAATCTGACATTCAGCATCATCGATTAGGAAATGCTCCATCAATGACGTCACACTAAGATCAGGAGGCCAATGACGTCACAAGGTGACGTAATGGACATTGATCACACGACATTGCGTGCGGCGACTATTGATAAAAATGACTTACAAGATTACTTACTTTTTAAAAACAAAAATGTCCCAATAAATCGATATAGAGAAAAGTAGGGAATATAAACTAAAATGGGAAATTGCTCGTTTGTTTTCAAATAAACGTAAAGTTATCTTTAAAAATGGTTACTGGATTATGTGCTTCAGATCGTAATTGCATTGCATAATCAGTTGTCTAACATATCGGTAATATTTGCAGACGAAGAAGTGAAAATTACATTTTTAACAGTGATTTGTTTCATAAAGTTGATTGAAATGCTGGGAAATGAATGTGAAAAAAGTCTGGAAGGGAGATACAAACTGCATGTAGTATACATGTGTATTGACATCAATTTGATCCTGTATTTTGAAAGGGCCCCAGGTGATGATTGCTTCAGGTTCTTTGGCTACAACTCAATGCCAATATATCGATTTGAAAGCACAGAAAGCAATCCGCCGACGCCACAACTCCACTAATATAATTACTACATGCCAATCGATCTATCAGATCATTTTGTTGGAAAATTTGCAACCAGCCACAGATGCACAACTGCCAATGGCCATTTTTATCATTAGGCCTACTTCCTTATCATCTTTCCAGCCAAAAGCAATATGAAAGCCCAACAATATTGAATTATACATCAAATATTGCTTGAAACAATACAAAATGAAACCACAATGCAGGATTCCAATACACCTGAAATAGCTATTTGCCGCAAATAGAAAAGAGCAACAACAATGGAATCAATTGGACCTTTTTTTTGAAGACCAAACTGACAACTTAAAAGTCCTTGACATTATCGAGCAATTGTATAACATTTTGCCCCATTCAAAAAAGAAATGCAGTTGAAGTTTGACATGCATTTTGAAGATTAAGCAGTGAAATGACTTGGTATTTATTACCAAAATTTGGCCAAAGTACTATTAATATAAAGTCACACCAAATTACAGAATATTCTATGTTGCAATTTCAGTTATTTGCTACAAATTTAGGACATGCGGACCTTCTAAATGAATGATCATAATACGCCTAACATGGGGGGTAATTGATTAAGGAGGTGAAAAACACAATAACAGAGCATAACTACGTGAATATCATTTTCTTTCATTTTCCAGATGTTGCTAATAAATACTTTTTTCAGGTTTTCTTTATCTGACAACAGTTTTGTATTCATAAAATTATGGATAAAATATTCCATTTTCAGTTCTATTAAAGATATGGAACTGATAACAATATTTATGTATACACACAAACATATATACAGAGATTTACCAAAAAGTAGATGGAATCTAGTGAAACTGTGGGTTATAAATAAACTAAAAAGCCGAGCAGAACAGATCTCTTATGGAAAACAGGACATGACACGAGAAATATAAACACAACATGGCCTACTGTATAATAAAAAAACACGCAAAACTCCACTTTGTAAAGTTCTTTTGGGGCCACTGACTATAACCCATGTTTAATTATGAATTGATGAATGCAATGCCAATTAGCAACTGGATTCTAGGCATGTCTACTATTATCTAAATGTGGCAGCAAGTTAATTTGCACATTTAATGCGTAATAAGCGAGATTATACTGCTTTTCCTGGTACAAGTCTGGCAACACGCAATGGTGGCAGCCATTATGGTCGATATGCTGTATGCCCCCTTATGTTTACTTACCAGTTATTGGAAGAGGAACCAAATAAAACAGCTTAATTCTTTAAAATATACATCATAATTTATGAATATCAGAGCTCATTTAAAGTGTCTAAGAAATATTTCAGAAATTCTGGGCATATCTCAGGAAAGATTAGCAACAATAAATTTTACTGGCTAAACTTATATTTACATTTATTAATTTGTAGATTTGAACTTTCCAAATGGAAAAGCAGATAATACAATTCCCCGTTTTAAAATGGTCTCAAGCAAATGTTTATGTTTGATTAAATATGGATGAATTTTTTATCAGATTAATTGAATTTTGGAAATGAAAAGCTTGAACCCAATCAAAAATGTACTGGATACAATTACAAGATTATAATATAAAATGCAGGAAAAATAATAAGAGTATGAAATGCAAAAGCAAATACAAATTAATTAAAGTAAAATAAACAAAATAAAAACAGAAAACGAAGAAAGAAAATCAGGAAAATTCAGAAGACTTAAATTGAATTATTTATATATCAAACATAAGAGTTGTAATGAAAAATATTTTATATCAAGATGGAAATACTAATGTGAGCTGCATTTTATGCATGACAAATTAAAGATCTGACTTGTACACAGCAGTATAATAAAGTATGAATGTGATTGTTTCCATATTTGGAATATTGCACATTTTGTAATACAAAACTGAATATCAGATTAATATTGTTACATGTCTTGTCTGATAATATTACAATACTGTGTATGATATTAATTCGTTTTCCTCTTTCAACAAGAGCAGTCATTTCATATAGAGAACTGTGCACAATGAACGATCAGCTGCAAACATTGATTATTTCACCTGTATACAGGGGCAACAGATGATATTATATGACGTCACAGGTCTGGGAAGACGTACCAATGAATTTGGGGCTAAAAATAGATGTTTGTCAAGGGCTAGGGTATACATAGGCATGAGTATAAATCTGCTGTGGCCTGCATAAAATATGAGCTAGCCCAGAACAACGATGATTGCAGTCAATACAAATAATTCCTGAATTATTATCTGGTAAATATGCACATGAAAAATTTGCATGAAATATTTCCAACTAATTTATAAATTTACCTGCTAGAAATTTGCAATTTCTTTAGAACAATCTAGAAATTAATAACTACAGAAGTTTATATCATCGAATTTAGTATATTGCACACTGGAATTAAATCAATAAAACAATTCAAAGTTATTCTGCTTGAAGTAATAATCAGAATATAAAACTCTTAAAAACAATTTGGAGCTTATAAAAAAAGCCAATATTTAAAAGAAACTCCCAAGAAAGTTAGCAAACCATACAACATATTTTAATATGTAGTAATATTATTTATTTGATTAAAATCAAGATAAAATTGTTTCCCAAAAATGTTAAAAAGCTGGTACAATAATATTCTGTTCACAAATCAAATAATTTAATCATATTAACATCTAACAGTTAAAATTGGGGACTTGCCGAATATATCCCAGTTTTCTCTAATATTTGAGGCTATTATAGTATTTCAGTTATTTGATTAATCAAATACAATTGTCACCTTTTACGAACATTCAAATAAAATCAAACTTTCAATGGAATTAATTGAACTGTTCAGTTGAATTAAATCAACCAAATACTTGGCAAAAATGGAATAAATTGGTGAAATTTTCTTTATAGTAACAGTGAAACAAATTACTTTGCTTTATTGTATTGTAACATCTATAAGTGAAATTCACAAGGGATTTGAAGAAAAAAACAAGCAGTATAGCAGAGTGGACAAATAAACAGAGGCAAAGTATAAATAGTTAAGGGCTGTTCAAGTATGCAATTTCAGGAAGGTACAGAACGAAATGTTGCCTAGTGTTGCATATTGCATAACACTGCATGTTGCTTTTTTTGTTGCCTATGAGCAAATCTATTATAATGAAGGCGCCTCTGCTGCTAAACTTATTCAGCAAGTAAAAACACTGGGTGTCATGGCGACAAGGGGAAAAATGGCGACAAAAAAAGCGAGTTTAATATAGTTTTATACATGAGGTAGCCCAGAAAGAAAATATCAGCAAAGAGCTAAATAAACTCTTCTCAATTATTAACCTCATTAAGGCATGAAGATTGTTTCAGCCGCATGTTAACATACTCATATTCATAGTGTGCATGCATATACAGTACATATAGATAATAAATGATACACTTGTGAATATTTTAAATCCAGCGAATTGTGGGGCATTATTTTATCAATATAAAATCCCATTATGTACATTGCATTACTATATTTAGCATAAAACAGTGCTAGCACTGTTCTGCATGTGATATTAAATCTGAATTAGTCAAAATCCAATAATCCCTACACATTTTTACATAATCCCATATTTTAAAACAGAAATGAAAAGCAATAGTAAAATACAGCATTTTTACAATTAATAAATATCAGCATGTTTTCACTATTTATATAACAAAACATATTAATATGCATTGTAAAAGTTGTAATTTATTGCATGAACAGCGCAATTTTATATCAAATGAACATAAAATTAGTGTGGCACTTTATTTTAAGCAAAGCTCGTGTCCTTTGATTTAAAAACCACTTCTAAATTTCAGCAATTTCAGTTTTAGCTTATACGATGCAGTTATTTATAGACAAAAGGGCTATAAATCACAAAGGAATTATTATTATATAGATCTCCTATATCCTATGCTATGCCAGGGGCAATGTTCTGTTTATGGCATTATAAGCCATAAGAGTGGCAAGAAACATGTTAAATTTACAGCTTATTTATGGCTTTTCAATACCATTTACCAATCACAATGAAAAAAGCCCTCGGAATGCAGTTACGATGGCAGACATTAAAACTTTGCACTCGTTCAAGTGCCAGCAAGATTAAAAATTAATGCAAGACAAGTGTGTATAGCATGGATCGATCAATACTGTGTTTCCATTTTGTAAGATTTTCATATAATATGTCTGCATTTCCCATTTATTAAGAATTAATGACATTTGAAAATGTCTTTGTTCAATTTGTTTCTTATTTAATGAAACAAAACAGAATAAGGATCGAATTAATTGAAAGATTGACACGAATTCAATCTGGAATATATGCTTGTTTCACTTGCAATTCTGGTATCTCACAATTCAATTTATAATTTGAAAGATAATCAATACAATATCATGAAATATGCACTCAGCATCCATAGTTTTATGTGAAACCCATTGACATTTTAACCTTTGCTTAAATCGATCTCACTTTTGAGAGATTTAATTACTGTTTACATGTAATTAGGCCTAACATTTGGCGTTTCACTTGCTTCAGGTCCTGCAGTTTAATTTATAACTTGAAAGACAATCACTATAATACCATAAAATTTGCGCTCAACATCCATAGTTTTATGTGAAACCCATTGACATTTTAACCTTTGCTTAAATCGATCTCACTTTTGAGAGATTCAATTACTGCTTACATGTAATTAAGCCTAACGTTTGGTGTGTCACTTGCTTCAGATCTCACCATTTATAACTTGAAACATGCTTAATAAAATTTCATAAATATTCACTCACAAATAAGTAGTTTTATGTGAAACAGCTAGAATATTTTAGCTTTTGCAGAAATTATAAAAAAATTCTCTTCTTTGAGTTTTTTCACTTATTGCTTTTATTGTCCCACAATTCCATTTATATCCTAAAGGATAATCGATGAAACTGCTTGAAATATTTACTCAACATACCTAGGTATTTGTTTCTCATAAAACAAAGTATTTTTTTCTGAAATCGGTTTCCTTTCAGACTCATGCAGCAATTCTAGAATCACTTGAAACATTCCCAATTAAATTTTTGCCAGAATTAATTAAGTAAAAAAACATATGACATGAAAGTAGGAAAGCTATAAATATAAGAAATGTACATGTACCTAATATTGAATCATCCCAGCAAAGTTTTGCGAATTTATTGCAACACTCTGCAAGCTCTCGCAAGGAAACATAAAAGGGCAGTGTTTGTGAAAGTTTCATGAAGCATGAGGCTTTAATTTTACAATTTAATCTCGTGAAACTGAGCAGCATGGCATTTACGCCATGCTTGACTCAGGTTTGATTGTCTGGGGGGCTGTAGTAAAATACTCAACTTCTCCGATATATATGCTTGGAGTTGGCATATATAAATTTAAAGCCCTGAGCTTATAAATGCCTTAAACATATTCTGCATAGGATAAGCATATAAAATGCTTGGGAAGTCCCATCATTCAATATTAATCTTATATAAGTTTATATACTATATTCAGAAGTATTTTTCAAGTTCTACTTGAATTCCCTTGCACATATTGTCTAACTAAAATAACTACACAACTGCTGATCAATTTATATTTTCATTTAAACATCAGCAACAATATCGCAAAATACTAACCAATAGGGGCAAAAATTGTGGATAAATTAAACAAGAAATTTTGCAAAATAGCTATTTAAATGAACTAATTTCACCATAAATGCTATATCAAATATGTAGGAGCAAAGTACTTAGCATGAAATAAAATAAAGTTAAAGGATAACAGTAAATTAAAGGCAAATTATCAGCAAATAAAAATATACAGCCAAAAATATTTAATAAAAATAAAAGCGAATATACTAAAAAATAAAGCAAAAATACTGAAAATGTGGAAGCAAAAATTTTGAAAACTGCAGCAAATAGTTAAAATAACAGACAAATATCGGAAATACAGCAGCAAAAGTATTGAAAAATTGCAGAGGGAATATGTAAACATTACAGAAGTACAGTAATTAAAATAATACTTTTATCAAATTGAAATTTAGTAATTGGAGAACACAAATTGGCCTACAAATTCATAGGCTATCACACAAAGATACCACAAATGTCTAATGAAATTGCTTACTTCGCAAAGAGAAAACAGTAGCTGAAGTAGCTTGGTCTCTACTGGCATTTTATATTCGGCTTAAAACAGAACAGATTTGGATTGCATGCACTATTAATGAAGCACATGTTTGCTTTTCCCTCGATATATACGAATGTCATTTGTAACCGTCATAAATTATCTCAATTTTATGCTACAAATCCACTACTTGGAGAGGATTATGAACACTGAAGTTGACAGGAAAACACAATGCCACACCCTGTGAGCACTGACCTATAGCATTTACATGGAAATGTAGAAACTCAAACATTGGCCGTGTGCGGAGCCTCGACACGGATGAATCTAGGAGAGATGTTAGTTATAATCTGCAAGCCTGATTTCCCAGGTGCAATGCAAGATTTATACACGCCCGATAAATATAAATACTTTATTTGGCCCACCAAGCAGGCCATTATTAATTTTGCATTTTCATTTCCCATCGGACTCGTGAAGCAAACTCACAAACACGCGCCGTTTCCCACAGGATTTCAAGGGCACGTGGCAAAAAGTAACTACAGACTCTTTTGACATTTTCCTCAAATACTCTTATTGCCCCAAAGAACAGCTTTGCTTCATTTTCCCTAGAAGCATACGTACTACAACCTGGAAATCACAATTTAACCGTGGGAATTGTTTCTTGGGCGTGACAGAATCCGTTAAAAAATCAGCAAGCGCATCA
This sequence comes from Glomeris maerens, assembly GCA_023279145.1. Lineage (NCBI taxonomy): Eukaryota > Metazoa > Arthropoda > Diplopoda > Glomerida > Glomeridae > Glomeris > Glomeris maerens. The sequence continues at coordinate 9,288 of WWPM01016444.1, read as the reverse complement.
CTTCTAAATGAAAACTGACAGATTTGAAGTGATAAAACTTCATATATTGTTTCCCAGCATGTGGTGATTGCAGATATTAATAAGGCAGCCAGATATCAGAATATTTCATCTTCCAATTTCAGAAATATGAGCTAGGAAAGTTTCATTTTTGACCTGCTAACTGAATTATCCCTCACATTAAACGTACCAGGAGATAATTCAGTTAGGAGGTCAAATTGAGAATATTTAATTGTCCCGTTTCCAAGTTAAATATCAGCAACATTTTTTTTAAATTTTAACCTTCTAATTGAACTAATCCCCTGGTACGTTTAATGCAGGGATAGTCCAGTTAGCAGGTCTAAAACACTTAACCCTAACCAACAAAAAATAATTATATGAATGTAGTCTAAGTTTCATTAGATCTTTTAAAAAAACATTGTCATTTCAGGCAATAAATTTATTTAAATTAGCAAATTGGATGGTAAACATGTCAACTAAATGAAAATTATGGAAATTTATTCCCTTGGACAACAAGTTTTCTGTTTTATAAAAACCTTGTCAAAAACTGCATCATATTGTGAAGATGTCATTAAAGATTTCACAATTACCTGGTTGGTACTCGTGCATTTTTATTACTTACACATTTTGAGTGTATTTTAACAAATATGTATGTCAACAACAAAACCCAAATAAACAATTCTATTTGCTGTTATTACATCTTCGACAAGTTAAAATTGAACTTTCCATGCCGTCCAACTCCCGATACGAAAGCGGAAGCGCCTAATATAGGAAAGAAATCCAGACAGTAATTCTATGCAATACAATTGAACATTGTATATCTTGGTTTCAATTGGTTTTTAAATCTGTATACCTGGAGCAGATTCCTTTGTTATAACGTGCTTGGCGTTCTCGTACTCAAACCTGATCGCGTCGTCTTGCGAGGTTGCGTCGAAGGATGAATAATAAGCTGATGTTCTATCTGCTCTCATACATTCTTGAGGGAACTTGAGCAGTGAATTTGCAAGTTGCAATGCTTGGCCGTAAGCTGCAGTTCATACATACATTGATTTACAAAGTAAAAATTACAAATATATGTCAAATCAACTGAAACCTGTAAACTTGTTTAAGTTTTGCAAAAAATACAATAAAATAAAATGGTTCTCAATCCATATTAAAAATAGATTAGTTAAATCAAAATTAATAGATTTCTTAAATATAAATAAAAAATATATATGAAATCAACTGAAATCTGTAAACTAATTTAAGTTTTGAATAGAAATATAATAGAAAAGGAAGAAATTATCATAAATGCTTGACATGCTAATTTGTTCTCAATCAAAATTAAAATATAAGTCCTAAATTCAAATTAAAAACAAATTCATAAATACAAATTAAAATATATTTTCTGATTACAACAAAATTTCATGTAGTATTCCCTATTTGCTTCTTCAAAATTCTTTCAAATATTACATTAACCTGTTCCGCAAGCCACGATGCGATTCGCCAACCCCATTTCTAAGGCTTCCTTGGCCCCAACAGGTCTTCCAGTTAGGATCAAGTCCAGGGCACGTGAAAGACCGATCAACTTGGGCAGCCGCACAGTGCCACCATCGATAAGCGGCACACCTGAGCGCGTCACGCATCACGCGCAGCCGTTAACCAAATTATCCGCGTCTCCTTTTTACGTAACCATTACAGAACCCTGTAATACCAAATCGTCTGCAGAAAACACCCATGATTGCCGTTTCTTCCATCACTCTCAAATCGCAGAGCAATGCCAACTCCAAGCCACCGGCAACCGCGAATCCATTCACGGCCGCGATCGTCGGTTTGCTGAATTTCATCGCGGACGGTCCCTATTATTGAAATATTGTTTGCTTTGTTTGGCAGATGAAAGACAGTTGTCTTGTACGTGTTTCCAAGATTTTTTACCATCGGTTTGTTGTCAATTGGGGTAAAGACACTAGAAAAATCTTGAGCATCAGCTGCTTTCGCATTTGCCAATTCCGATAAGTCAAATCCAGCGCAGAAAGTTCCACCTGGAAATCAATAACTTATGTGTTGATTTCATTTAATAGTAATAATATCAGTTGCTATTTAAATATTCTCAGACAATTACCTGCATAAAAATTGAAGAAATTTTAGAAATCATCAAAACAAACGTGGGAAAAATAGCATTTGAATATTACCAATGCCGTGTAATATAGCAACATGTGCATCATCATCTTTTTCGAATTCTTGAAAAGCTTTTACTAATTCTTCTGCCGTTTCCAAATTAACACAATTCCTTTTTTCCGGCCGATTTATTCCAATTACAAATACTTTGTCCAATTTTTCAGTCACAACCACCTTGCCTGATTGACCTTCGTGAAATAAAGGTATTTTTTATTGCGAACCAAATTTAATATTTCTATTTTTATGCCAATTCTAAAAGGCTTATAATTACCTTCAGCTGCTGCAGAAGACATTTTGTAGTTTTTCGCAAGACAAAGTCCTCGAAACGCTGATAATCTTGAGAAAGTACCCAACATGATAGCAATCTTATCCAGTAGATTAGGCCTTGATTGTAGAAAAAGGCAACATAGCAGAAAAGTTGACCAAAGTTCAAAATTCAACGTCCAGCTTCAAACCAGCATTGGATTGGATGCATAATAAAATTAGAACGTATCGACACGTATTGATTTCATTTCCAAGTTCCAACCTTTGAGATGTACGATACCGGCACGCACCGGTACGAATCGATACAAGACGAGACAACGTTCACTAGTGGCGCCATCTCTATTTACGGAGTGCCAACAACAAAATAACCTCGATCGAATTTCTTTGATCTGTCACCAGGTAGCACCGCTTACCCGTGGGCGGTGCGCATGGGGGGGCTGGGGGTAAGCCGAATGTTATAGCACCACCCAACTCCACGCCCAGTTCCTATTCTTTACTGGGGTGTGGGCGGATTAAGGGAAACAAAAAGCAATGAACGCGAGGCTTAGTTATGGCCACTCCCTCTCTATCAATCATGTCTACTTTCTCGCACAGCGATTAGCTACTTTCGAATAGAACCCGCCCAAGATTCCGTCAGAAAGGAGGAGATAGGCTGATTTGATACTCCTGCCAAACCTTTTTTAACGATTAACTGCGCATGCGCATGCAATAGCGGAAAGCGGTAGCGGTTGGTAGTACCACAACCGCTGCCATACATAAATTGTATAAGTTAGAAGAACTACCAACAAGCAACTTCTGATTTTTATAATTATTAGAACATCACCAGTAAAAAAGATTTCGAGACAATTCGCCACAAACCTCATCATAAATGCCTGTATATTCATTAAAAACCTGACAAAAACTATGTATTGTATTATTATATATGTTTGTCTATAACAGTGTAGTGCAGTTTGGGTTTCCCAACTGAAAATATAATATATGGTTATTTTCATTTTCGATCAAAAACCTGCATTAATGTTTCGCAAAATTATGCTTATGTGCTTTTGGTATTTTTTTATGGAGGTAAAAATTAGGTGGATCCAGGTAATAATAATATAACATAGAAGCTAATATCCTAGGCTTTCCAATACAACATACGAGTTTTTAATTTGTTGACTGAAACGAATTTTTCAGATAATAAGTGATGAACATTTTCTATTTCATTTAACCCTAATCTACATGAATGTTATAAGTTGTGTTAAAAAATTATCATTAATGAGCAAAATATATTCCAGCACCACATAAAATGAAAATCAAAGCAGTTCCCACAAGACCTTTATGGCCCATTGCATTCATAAAAGGGGCCTATATAATATTATACAGTATACAAACCACTGTCAACTTGTCCCTTTTACACAAAATCCCAATACTTACATAGAAAAAGTTAGGGCAAAGGTCACTCGGTTTTCAAAGCAGGATTCAATTCATTGGGGCACAATGACCAAAGTTTGACAGTATTGTATCTCCATAAAACGGGCGCCATTTTGTTTCTTTCACTATATAGCCTATGTACACATATTTCTAGAAATTGTTTCGGTGTAACATAATGATCAAGTTTAGTATATAAAACAGGTTTATCTTGATGGAAATGAGACTTCACATGAAACGAGCGTGTGAAACAATGAAATGAGGGCATTGAAGCATGAAAAGTTGAAATGTTAAAAGCAGAACAGCACAAAAAGCACACAACAGGTTATGATTGTGTTCTCAGCTTTGATTATAATATCCTTTGTGCATTTTTTTGTCAACATTATTTGAGATCTATACACAAAGGGCCTGTAAGCTACCAATGGTGTACAAGCATGAGTGTACCCTTCTGCCAATAGGGCGATAGGATGTGGGAGTTGTTGGTGCGTGACGTCACTGGAGGGATGGCGACAAAAAGAGTGAGACTTTGAAGGATTTCAGTAGGTGAACACAGATAGTGGCTCCAGGTGGAGGTAGAGCTTTTGGTGGCTCACTTCAGGGAATATATATACATACATACATGGAGTTAGTGTGTTTTGAAAGCAGCACTGAGGTGCGGTCAGCACCGGACAATGCCCTTACAAGAAACAAAAATGTCTTGCCCAATATGCTATCTGCTGAAGTACAGTACATGGTTTCTAATTGCTGGAGGAAACCTTGTTGTCATAAAGGTGATGTCACTCCTGCAATGAGAAGGATCCTCACAACATGGATGCTGGAGGTATAATAAGTTTTCGTCAACTTTTCCATCTTGCACAAGAAAATATGCCTCACATATGTCTTTAAGTTAAATACTCCAATGAATTGTGAAGTTTCAAAATTTTATTAGGTGGAATCGGGTAATAGAAATGTAAAATTGAAGTTTACATTAGTTGTCTTTCCTGAATATATCAGTTTTCCCCCTCCATTTTATGATAACAATGAAGATTTGTATAGAAAACAATTAATGAACAATTATTTTTCATTTAGCTATTACAAATTACCTTTTTTAATTGTAAGTGTGTATATAAAAGTACATATAAATAAGTTAACAGCTACATGAAGGTGATATTAGTATATAGTATCCTATAGTTGTATATTTAGAAAGGTTACTGTACTTTTTATATTAATTATTATTGTTTATGTTGTAATAATGGAAGTAGAATATTCTAATTACTAAGGTACAATATTGAAATTATTCAATATTAGTTGGTTTTAATGACAAATGATATTTAATTTGATTCAAAGTGAATGCAGTTATATTATTAGTATAGTAAATTATATATTTTATATGATTTGTACTTACATTAAAGTTCACTGGATTGTGCAAATTCTCAATTAACACCAAATTTTACGATTAAAACAGAAAATATCTAAAATTGTTCGGAATTTATAATTAAATTAAGTTAACAAACAGTACTACTACATGTACGTTATATCCTATTTGTATTTGGGGAGGTTAAATACGAGTTTAAATTTGTGTAAAGTTTAGTGGAATTCCAATTATTTAAACAACAATAATTATTGAATACAAATTGCTTTTAATGAGCTATAATATTGAATTGGAGATCAATTTAACAATAATAGAAGCCAAATTGATTTGATGGTAAATAGTTATAGGTTCGCACTCAAAGTTGTAGTGATTTAAATGTGGGCATAATGTTTATGAAACATTAGTAAGTGTTTGAATGTGTTTGTTTATATCTGAAGGTCTGCGAGGAGCAAAGATGTGAAGATGCCGTGTTCTTGTTAGCTGTCAACATCTTGGACCGATTTGTTGACAACGTCACCCTTGTCCAAAAAGGTCAATTGCAGCTTCTGGGAACCACTTGCCTCTTAATTGCCTCCAAAATCCGACAATGCAGGGTGTTTACTTCAGAGCAACTTTGCTACTACACTGATCATTCAGTTAATCCAGATGAATTGCTGGTAAGAAAACCCACTATACCTATCTGCAAACTATCTTCATTTAACCCTGTATGCACTCATAACTTACTAAACACCACATGAATCATTCAATTTGATTTATGGATTTTATATGTGTATTTCAGAGCTGGGAATTGCTGGTTTTGGGAAGGCTCAGATGGAAGATGTCTGCTATTGTAAGCAGTGACTTCATGGACAGCTACATCAATAAAATGCCGACTATGGAAGCCAGTAACATGATTAGATATCATGCCCATGCATTACTAGTTTTATGTGCAACTGGTAAGTAGAATCATTTGTTTCATTAACTATTTTCCAACTGTGTTTTCTGTATACGTATATGGTTTGATTATGTAAGAACATTCATTACTATTTTATGTACATGTAAACCAATAGGAGGATGAAAAAGGTGAAATGTAGAAATTAAACTGGTTTAATCACATACAAATAAAATCAAAATAAAATTATTGCAATTATAATTTTCTAGAAATCTATTATATTATTATCAATTAGAATTAGTTTTATCTTGCTAATGGACAAGCCATAGAGGCTAAATAAGATGGTTTGGGGGCTTGCATGGCTTTTGTGATGACGTCAAATAGTACTTATGACGTCATATCGTACTTCGTTTATTTTATGAAAACAAAACAATAAATTCTGTACAATTTTCTACAAATTACAGATTATTTTACTGCATTTACCTGCTATATTTGTACGTGATACGATTGTGATAGTGTCAGTTCACCAATCTGTTTTTTTTTTTTGCAAAAGCGCCATCTATTGGCCCATACATGTACTAAATCTAACCAAGATTTTAAACTTCTATTGGAATTTCAATATGCATATGGGAAATTTGCAAAGATCATGAAGTAATAAACTTTCAGCATGTGACCCATCCAACTGAAGTGACCTTTATGTACATGTGCCCCTAACTAATGGTCCGAGGTGGGTCCATATGCAATCATCCTGAGCATTGCATTTATTTGTAGGGCCTATGGCCCAGATGCAACAACTATTATTGATTTTGGTCTGGAAGCTGATGCACCATGCTGATGCAGACTAGGCACAGACATAGGGCCCCTTTGGAGGTCCTAAACCTATTGTGTCCCATACGGGAAGTGTATAGAGAAAAGGTGTGACCTCAGCACGTGCCAAGTCGAGACTTGGTCCATTGATTTGTTTGGTCCATATGTAAGAAACTGAATCTATATATAAGGTCTATAGCTGCAGTGCTGGTCATCATTGCAACTCCTTGTTTTTTTGGGTGGCCCTTTCCTCCACATGCATTTCTATTGTAGAACTTTGATTTGGCATTTTAGTATATGCTTCAGTGAGATCATTTTTGCCTTTGATCAATGAAAGAATATAAGGGTCTGTTGTTCTGCATGGCCCTTGTTGGGTATAGAAGCCCCCTTTCTGCTTGGGTCCCCCGAAAGTTGCCCCATGAAGACACCCCTCGTGGTGCATTCCTATAGTTTGCTGGCCCTGGAAGGTCCTTGCAAACACGTGCTCCTGTTCAGGATTGTCTTGCACGTGCATTTCCAGAAAACTCACTAGCTTCAGGGTGCTCTTCCAGTACATATATGGACCCAATTGCTGCATAAGTGCCTTTTGTAGGATATCTCAAAAGCATTTTTAATAAGCTTCTCTTCCTCGTTTCATTCCCATGTGAGCATTTTACTGTCTTTACACATACATAGTCTCATAACTAACTCTTTACTAAGTAAGAGCTAATTTCTTTGACATTTGTTCATTGGATTTTTTCTAACCGATTCTAATTATTTTTATTTCTATTGTTCCATTGATGCCTCAGTTTCATTTGTGTCCATTGATGGCATGTATCTCTATCAACTTTGGCCTATATGTAAACATGTAAGGGCCTTTGTTGAAATTATTCTTTTGTTTTCGAAATATATTTGCAATTATTATAATAGCATTTATTATTACGTATTTCACAAGTTTAGGGAATGTGGGCCTTGATTCTGTGTTGGTTATCAGTTCCCAATTTCAAAATACTATAGCTTACTATAAACTACAATTTGGTCCTTATGTACAACCTCATGACCCAAATTCCTATGAGCAACCTAAATTCTTCATTTCTAAATGGCAGCTTTTTGTTGTTGGTCACTTTTAGTACTTACTATAAACAGTAAACTTGCGTTTTAAAGGGGGAGGGGAGGAAAGGGCATGCATTTAAAGGGCCAGCCTCGTTGCTTGGCCGTTAATATAGGGTTGGGCTCCTCAGCTCATGCCTTTGAATGCAGGCATTTTTTTACTAGTATATTCTTCCTCCTCCCACTTTCTTTCTCACCATTTCCCGTCTGGCCCTTTGGGGGAAAAAAAAGAGGCCCAGTAGTTTGATGGGACCCACTACGGGCTTGTCTAACTGTATATGTACTTTGAAATGAGTTTATAGGAGAGGAGCAATGCTCTTTGCGCGTTCAGAGCACTTTTTTGTTGCAGCTGCGCGCCATTTTCTTTTTTCCACTTTCTCTTCATGAAATTGGCAACAAAAAAGCCCATAGTGGGCATTAATTAGTACGATTCGTTATCGTTTGTGGCACGGGCCGGATGTGTTGAGGGGAAATTGTGAGCAAGAAGGAAGGAGAGAAAATGTCGCAGGTGACAAAATTCCCTCTCTTTCTCTAATCGTAACTTTAGTTATAAAGGTTTGTGGTCAAAGGCCCCATGAACCCACCGTTCAATGCCCGTATATTTATCAGAACGGTGACGTCAAACAACCAGCTGCACCTATCTATACTTTTAAGTCTGCTTTTAGCTAATTTCACAGGAAACACAATTATTATACATAACACACCCCCTTCCACATGCATCAACAATGTGACTTTAGTTATGACAGCAAACACACAAAAAAGCTTATTAATTTATTGATATATACATGCATATTATATAGCTATTTTAAAACTAAAAGGGTTCTTTAATATTCTGTTCAATTATGTATTGATAACAAATATTGCGAAATATTAAGAATGCCAATGCAATAGTATTTGAACTAATGAAAATTTAATCCTGTTAATTTCACCAGTGTTGTGCTTTATGCATAATATAATCAGCAAGAAACTGAATTATTTGCATTATAATTGCTCAATATTGAAATTTACTTAAATATTGTCATGTTTAAATGAGTGGATTATTAGAACTATCAAATTAAAAATTCTGCTAATTATTTATTGCATTTTTCAACTCATAAAAGTTCATTCCAGTAATTATATTCAAAAGATTGAAATGTGTGTAGTGAAAATTTCAGTATATACAACCTATTACTTCATGCATTTTTCATTTGTCATAAGAATGATGGGAAAATGTATTAATATTCGGCATATTTCACTGTCCTGGACCAAAAACGTTGTTGAAAACATTTTAATATTTCATTTTCCACTATATACAGACTTCTTATCTTAATTATTCTTCTTAAAGTGGCAGACATTTTGGAAAGCA
>WWPM01016442.1:0-10757 GCA_023279145.1 Glomeris maerens | reverse complement strand
ACTAGTTTCACCTTCAAGTTGGTAGCTGTTTCAAGTTGTAGGGAGAAGGCTAAAGTGTCAACTTGAAGGTGAAACCAGTGTAGTTATGGAAGTTGGATTGTTGTTTTGTTACAAGGTTTACTGACCGAGTCCTTGTCAGGGACATAGGTGGCGCACTCCTTGCAATCGGCTACCGCAAAGTCTTGGCAGTCCATATGAACGTAATATTCACAAACTGGAAATTGGGGAGTACAAATTGATTAGGAACTAACCAACTTTGAGGCACGAAATGTAACAATACTTACTTTCACACCTAAGTGCCGAGCTATCCTCTATCCTCTTCCGACATACGTTGCAAAATTTCCGCTTAAAGTGTCCCGGTTCTGACCAACAGTGAGCAACCGGATTCTGCAATTCCAACAACATTTTCTGTAATAACTTGTAATCATGTTTGGAAAATCTCTAGTCACATCTCGCAAAAACTACTACGTACACTTTTCAGCTATAGAAGCTTTAGAAACTGTTAATTTAAACTGTATATATTTAAAACGTATAGCCACTATTACGACTTTAAACTGTGGAGACTGTAACTTCACACTGTACAAATTAAAACTTTAAACTGTAGAAATTATGATTTCAAACTGAGAAAAAAACTAGCATGAAATACAGAAACAGTGACATTGAAATGTAGAAACTATAATTTTTAACTTAAAAAACCATAACATTAAATTGTCCAGACTATAACTTTAAACTTCAGTAACAATATCTTTAGAAACTAGTATAACTTCAACAGAAACTCTAACTGAATCGTTATTCCTGTTCCCTTGTTGAATAGAAATAAAACTAAACACCACGTAGTTGCTGCACGACCCCTGAAGCGTTTTTCATTTTGCTAATTGCCCTTAATTTCACATCAATTAAATATTAATAGGTAATTCCCCGAGTTGGTTGCCAATTGGGGATAGAAAAAAAACTGGTGCACGATGTAGTACATGCTTTTTTGGACGAAAATGGGCAGACGACACATGGATCGTCCTTTAATTTCGTCTTAGTTCACGCAAATTAGGGACTTACCTTGACTAAATTAGCTGCGATAGTTATACACGGAGAGACGACAGTCTTCAAACATCGGTCGTGCACCACGAAGTTGCAAACTATCAATCAAAAAACCCCATATGAAAACCATTGAAATGAACAAATTTTAAATGCGGTGTTTAAAATTGTTTTTTTTTTCGTATAAAATTAATTTTTACAAATGTTATCTGGATGGAATACTGAATTGTCATCTGTAATACACAAGTATGTCAAGTTTTGAGTTGATTGGACATTGGGAACGTGGTTAAAAATCGATTTCAAGATTTGAATGTCAACCAAAAAGTCGTACCCAACTCCATTAGCAAAAGCGCCTTACTTACAAGCCAATTCGCTTATAGCTACAACTCATATTTCCACACATATGATCGTTGTTTTTTAAATAAAAATACTGTAAATGTTTACAATATATACATAGAGGTATAATTAGCCAATAGGGAAAAAGCTATTATATTTTGTATAATGCAGTTTATTTTCAAATGAAACGCCGCCAAAAAAACAAAGGAACTACTTTCTTTTGATGATGAAGTTTAACAGTGTAATGACGTAAACGTTGTGAAAGTGGGGGCGGGGCGTGGCGATAGCCAATGGGAAATAACTTGATCTTCAGTTCAGAATGACTGCATAGTGAACTGGAAATAGCACACTTGACTGCGAGCGAAAATAGTGCTCGTATTTGATATTATCTTTATAAGTCATCTCTGCAGAAAAGTGATAAAAATACGTTTCCATTAAGACGTCCCGCTTTAAACTTCCTCTGTAAAAAAAATACGCAACAGCGCCTCCTGTCGGCGAGCTTCTCAAATGAACGTACATAAATACCGAATTAAGCAATCCAGATTTCAAAATAAGAATTTCATACGATACGAATTGCGAGAATTACGGATTGAATGTTTCATGCTATGGATTGGTAGTTTTTCGAATGTTTTACGCCATTATTTGTAGTTTCTCGAATGTTTTACGCTATACTTTGCAGTCTTTCGAATGTTTTCCGTTATAATTTGTAGTTTTTCGAATGTTTTATTGCAGGGTTTGGTAGTTTTTCGAATGCTTTATTGCAGGGTTTGGTAGTTTTTCGAACGTCTTCCGCCAAAATAGGCTTCGGAATTGGTTCTCGAACGTATTATTTGCGCTGAGAGCAGTCTTTCGAACGTTTTCCCGCCACTGCAATGGCGCTACAGAGAGCGGATTTTTCGAATGTTTCTACCCGAAGCGAAGGTACGCATCACAATCCTAACCCTGAAATGCAGTATAAACCTTAATACAAACAGCTTTTAACGCAGCGAAAACGCGTCAATCGGCGGCGCCGCCATTTTGCAAACCAACGGAGGCGCGGATGGATACATCGCACGCACTCGTCCTCCTTCCCTTTCACCGACCGGAAGTGCCAAATTCGGCGCAATTAATCTTCGGCCCTTTAAACGACCAGATTCCGACATCTCCGTTTAAATCCTCACCCGAAACATCCAAATCTTTAAAAAAAAACTACCTAAGCAAGATTATAAAGAAAAACCTCCTCCCAACCTCAACACCCCAAAAAAGTAGTAACGAAAGAAAAGAAGGGAAATGAGAAAAAACGGCCAGCCGGAGATGGCTGCTCACTCCCTCACTCCTCTGACGTCATACACCACCATGACGTCACACTTCTACACCGAACAACCGAGCGACCGACCAATCACCGTCCTACCCTTTTCACCAGCCGAGTATACGTAACAATAAAAAAACAAATCCCGGGCGATGCCGAATCGATTCCGCAAGCATCGATTCTATATCGATTCGAAACGGAAGCGCGCATTCGAATCGAACGAGCGAGCCAAGACGGGGCGAGTCGATTGAAGCGGGAGGGGTGCATGCATGCCGCCAGCGATCATCAAAAGCGACCCCTACAGTACTAGTCGGGCTTCACTGCTCTCCTTCCAACTCGCTCAGTAAAACAACCTGCAGTCTTTCCTTCTCCTTACGAAATACGAAAAGATCCCATTAATTAGGCGATGAAGAAGAAGGGTATAGGGAATTAAGGATCATCGATTTGCGCATTCAACGACGACGCCTTCCCCCCTTTTCTCTCTCTCTTTTTCTCTATAATAAACCCCTCCCATGGAGCGTCGTTCGTAACTTCGAGTACATTCGCTATAGCGAGCTCTCGTAACTCGAACCCTTGCCCCGTAGATAACGAGATGGAAAGGGAAAAAATGGGCGATGATGATGACTAACCTTCGCAGATATATCCCTGGCCTATTAATCCCCACAGCATATCGGTGCAGTGGTGACAGTAGGTCGGCTTGTGGAAAGTCTTCTTGGTGAAACAGTGGCCATGGCCGTAGCTGATCTGATCGTCGTTGTTCGAATCCGCATCTCGCTTATGTTGCTCCCCGCTTCGGTCCGCATCGCGATCCGCCGACGGATCGACGCCGCCAGCGCAGGCCAGAGCTCCGGCGAACACTCCGGGTGGCGTGCCCGGAGAAGCCATATTGCATTGGAGGAGGAGGAGGCGAGTCGATGCCGATCCAGGTCCTACTACTCCTACTGCCGATCTCCTCCTCGCTCTGCGACGACCGCCGGGATCCGAAAACACCGACCCGCAGCCGGACGATCCGCCGATCCGCGACCCGAATGCGATTCGAATGCGGTGGCAGTGATGACGCGCTAGTGCGAAGCGCACCGTTCTATTGGGGGGCGTAGGGGGAGTTGGAGTGGCGGCGGCGTCGGCGGAGGGGCGAGCGCCGGTGTTGATAACGGGAGTCTGATGCTCGGCGCCGCCGTGGTGCCCGACGTTTAACGCGGTTCCCGTTGCAGCGCCCACTCCCCCCGCCGGAACGCGCCGACGATCTTCTCGCACCGATATCCGAGTTCCCGTTTTTTCCCTTCAGGCTCTCTTCTTCTCTCACACACTCTCTCTCTTTTCTTTCTTTCTTTCTTTCTTCCGCTTATCACTCACACACACACGTATAGATAAATATATGTAGAGAGAGATACAAGTCTTGGAAGATATATTCCTCGGTTCCGTCTTCGGGTCAGTCAGTTTTTTCGCGGTTTTAAAGTGTATCCTTGGGAGAAGTCATGGCGGATGTGCGGATCGGACGCGGAAAACGGAGCATCGATCTGCGAGCTCTGCCAATTGGTTGGCTGCGATCGAGTGGGCGGGGCGAACGGATGCACATCTCTCTTCCTTTTCCTCTCTCTCCCTTCATCTCGATTTATTACATAACAACAACATCCACATATACGCATGGCTGGTAAACCTTTCCCAGGAGCGTCGATATTCGACCGGATTGCGATTTCCGCCTTGGATCGAGCCGCAATAAACCGATCCGCATTCGAATCCGCAAAACTACTTAACCTGTAGCGACATTATTGGTTCTGAATAATAATAAAGGGGAAGGGCATCTTATCTTCTATTTATTTTTTCGAGTTTCAGAGTTATTAAATATTAAAGTTTTGTCAAATAGGATGCCCGTTAAGCAAAGGCAGGGGGACCTTCTAACTGAATTACCCCAGTACGCTTTACAATGTGGGGGTAATTCAGTTCGGAGGTCAAAAACACTGGAAACTCATTTCTTTTATTTTTAAATGCGCCCATAATAAGACTATTAAACATATAGACACCACATAATGTAATAAAATGAAATGTAAACTTCATCTCGGTAGACCGGGAGAAAGAATTCCCTGCATTCTGATTGCCTATAGCAACCAATGAGGTTATGGTGACGTCATTCGAACGTTTGTGACGTATAAGAAATGCACAGAAAGAGTGGACAGTAGGGCCACCTGGCGACCAAACTCCAATATAGCAATTTTCAGCCAATAGGAACGCTTGGATTTCTGTTTCCAGTCTAATGAAACGGGGTTTACGTGAAGAACTGCGTCATCATGCTGATGCAATATCAATCTTATGAATTGAATTATGAACATAAAACATTAGAAATTTTAAATTGTCTTTAAGCTACGTAAAATTATAATTTAAAAGGGAATAATTGATTTAATAAATTAATTAAAATCACACAATTCTCAAATTAGTATCTAAATGAACTTTTAAGACTTACAGTTTGAAGACAATTCACAATAAAGTAGACAAAGCTGTGAAATTCAGTCCTTTCAACATCATTTCACTGGGAGAAATGGCCCAAAGTTCAAAAAAGTTTCTCAGAAATCGTAATTTACATTTTTTCGCAATTGTGACGTCACCAGGAAGGGGGGGGGGGTCATGCATAAACGACGTCCACAATAACGATGAATTCAATTCATTACGATGCGCACTTCACAAGTTTAGTTTAATAAACCATTGTAATTAAACAAGTAAGCGCTTTTCACTTACGAATGCAATCAAAATCGGATATTTATGCTAATTTAAAACGATCAGTTTATTGTTTTTGTAAAGGGGGATAAAATTCACGATAAAAACGACAAATCGCTGTCCCGTGCAACTTTCTTGCCAATGTCGATCAGCTCCGCAACACCGATATAGCAATTGTACAAGAAAAGTTGCAATGCTCAACATTGCGCGCAAGAAAATCGCGACAGAGATCGGAAACACAACCAGTGTTGCAAGACAATTACTACAAAACCGTACATCCTGTATGAAAATTGTCAGATGAATAAATATAAACGAAGATGAGCATTGTAAAATACTTCTAAATAAGTCTGTATATTATTGTAATGCATTTTGATGCAAAGCAAATATTCTGCATTCTGATTGGCTGCGTTATGCGGTGAATATATGTACTTTTTTGAGGATGGATAAAGCAACACTAAGGAGGCGGAGCTAATAATGAAGTTAGCCAATCGCAGCCAAAAAACAACCGAACTCTGTAATGAAAGGAGGCTTAGCCAAAGATTTTATGCAAAATACTCAAAAATCAGACTTTGTTCAGAAAATAATGGTTTCAAGTCTTTCATTCATAGGTTATCCTCTATTAAGCAATAAAATTAATACTTTTTCGAGTAAAAATGAAGAATTGAAAGTAAAAAATGAAAGTAGAATGATCATGAATTTCCCATTCCTTTGCGTGTTTTTATTTGGGAATTACAATTGAAAAACTACAGCCGCGTCACCTTTTACTCTTCTTGCCGGCTCGCCTCTCCTGCCTGCTCTTTTGGAAAGCCCTCTTCTTGCTCTTCAGCTTTCTTGACTTAAGAATCTGTTCCTTTGACTTCAAGCCAATACGGCCCCCATTCCTTCCTTTCTTTCCTCCGCTTCCTCCAACGCCGCCTCTCTTATTTCCAGCCGCAGCAGCACCTCCACCTCCAATCTCTTGAGATCGTTGAATTAAAATCGGTTAAAAACACGTTAAGATCAATCAAAAAAGTGGTCCTTAGAAAATGAACTGACAAAGTGAGCTGCAAAGTATATAAATAAACACATTTTTGCCAAATAAAGTCCAACCAAGTTCCAGAATTTTAGATATTACTGCGTCTGAGTTATACAGGGTTGGGCGAAACGTATGCCTGGATTTTAAAGAGCAATAAACAAACAACTATTGATGTTAGAGACTTGAAACTTTTTTCCCCTTAAGTTTTCAAGACAATATCTGTAAGATGGCGGACTTTAGCAGCGATGCACTGTTGTGGCCTATTTCTGAAGTTTCTGGCTACTTTTCGGCACATCTCAAGCGGAATTGCGTTCACCTCCTCGATAATTCCGTCCTTCAGTTCTTGCATGGAGTGGAGTGGGGCGGTGCTTGAAAACTTTTTCCTTGAGGTACCCCCACAGGAAAACGTTTGATAGTCTTTCCACAAGGGACTGAAACGCAGCGCGGAATGCTGAAATGCAAGCATATTGCTCTATGGGTCGCAATGACAGAACGGTCGTTTTCCAAAAATGTGCGCACGGCAAAGCCGTGGTGTTTTCCGGTCCACAGCATGATTGCGTACTGAAAACGGGGGGATGTAATGATCACAATGAATCTTTACCCAGCACCATAAACCAACCACAGGTTGAGTACCAAATTTG
Organism: Glomeris maerens; assembly: GCA_023279145.1. Lineage (NCBI taxonomy): Eukaryota > Metazoa > Arthropoda > Diplopoda > Glomerida > Glomeridae > Glomeris > Glomeris maerens. The sequence continues at coordinate 3,736 of WWPM01016442.1, read as the reverse complement.
TCAACTCAGGCATACCTTTTGCCCCACCCTGTATATTAGGTTTTACCAAGCAGAAGGTCCATCAACAAAACCCTGTCAGTTCACATTTAAAGTGCCCCAATATAAACTTGCTTTTTGTTTTGTGACGGTAGCCCTTTGCCGGACCCTGATCTTCGCGCTTCTCCGCGTCCGAATCGCTGTCTTCGTCCTCGTGATCAGCTTTGCTCTTTATCTTCCACTGTTTGTATCTAAATCACGCGGTTAAGTTTCGGATTTGATTAACTAACTAACTAATGAATGGATGGAGAAAGGATACAAGTCGGATTGGTAGGACGCAGGAATCCAAACACCGCTTTCGGTTCTGATCTTCTTTGCGCGCAGCTCTTTCCCCGTCTCGCCCGTGAACTTCTTCTTCTTGCGATCCCTTTTTTGTTTCAAAACATGGTATATAAGATGGTGAAAAGGTTTTCTAAGATACACTGAAAATACTAAAGAACAATTACAGTGCGCACGCGTCATAAGACAACCGAATATCTTTCGGGTTTTAGTGTTTAATAACGAGAAGCGTCTTATAACCGGTCCAAAACACACGTGGGAATGAAATCGGGACTTTGCTTCAGGTGTCTTAAAGTCTTATATCATGGGTCTCATAACGCGTGCGTGCGCACTGTACGGCTTTATTTTTTTTTTGTGATTATTTTTCAGCGTAATTTTCAGGGTACCTTAGAAAACTTTGTCAGTTCACCCTTAAACACAGCAAGCTTTAATTACCATTTCAAGTTAGACTTTCTCCTCACGAGCTCGGCTTCGTCGTCTCCGATCAGATCGAGAACGGCTTCCGAGGCTTGGTGTTCGAACGTGGACCGTTCCAACCCCATTCTGTTATAAAGCGTTCAAAAATCACGCCGCAAGTTCCCGGAAACGTTATGTGGACCGAGTTCGTAGGATTAACAATACCCTTGCTCGTAATGGAAGTTAGGGGCTTGATGGGAAACATAGTACTCTTTGTCTTTGAATTCCCCAGCATTGTCCGCTTTCGCTCTCTGGGAACGGGCCGTAAAGTTTCTCTTACTCGCGCTGACAACTTTAGAAAACGATTCCTGGAGAGAGAGAGAAAATACGGAAATCCAGGAGCGGTACATTGAACACTATTTTATAGTGATCGCGCCTTCAACGTTACACTTTAAAAACTGATGAAGGGGGGTGAGGGGGTAAAATCCCGTGACAATGGCCCGATGAGGGATATATGTATTGGAAAATACAGTTACTTGTATTAATTATAATGTTCTTTTGATTATTATAAGAAAAGAGAAGATTTTGTGAATATAGAAATGCAGAGGAGCACCTGAAAATTTTCAGAAATACATGAATTACAATGCATACTGAACTATCTGACCTTCACGTCATCTTGCGTGCTTTCTTCCATAGATAGTCTTGCGTCTTGCGAGTTGTCTTCTTCGGTAGCGGTTGAAAACTGTTTCCAATATTTCAAGATGGCTTTCCCGTGATGCTGCCTCTTCTTCTTCATTACGTCGGCTGACACAGTCTTTCCCCTGTTGATTTCCAGAATGGTCTGCGGTGGGAGAAAAATAACGATCGACACTTGCGCACCGATATAGAATTACAAATTTCCAGACGAATCGTGAAGCTCACGTTGCTCGGTCGATAGCTTTTAATGCCGTCCATAATCGAAGCCCGGTCCTTTTCAATAGAATTCTCGAATTTCCCTGTAAATAACAATATCCACGATATATAAATTCCTAGAAGAAAAAAGTAAGTATCAACGGTGAACGTACCGAACAACGGGTGGACGGTCGGTTTGAGGCTTCGTATCTCTCCTTTCATCCGCTTGATGGACTCCATGGACGGAGGAGGTCTTGAGGCGAGGTATTTCTTGTACGCGTTATCGCACATCCTCTTCATGTTCGGCTGCGAATTGCAACATCACATTAAACTCGCTCAGATGCGATTTCCCCATCTACAATCTTACCAGGTCCGTGCATTCCTTGTGCCACAAGACAAGTTTATCTTCTTCGTCTTCGAGGATCTTGGGCGGCACGAGGCCGTAATGACCGTCCCAGTGCGTGCCGTCACCGTCGCCCGAGTGTTTCAGGGGCCTTCCCAGAAACAGGTGCAGGTCGAGCATGAACGGCATCTCGTCCGAAGACACCAAAGAATACGCGTTCCCCGAACACCCCGCTCGCGCGACTCTGCCTGCGGGAAAAATTCGCGATAAATCACGATCCGGAGCAAACTCGCCGTTTAACGTTTATTAATTGGAATTTATTATTGTCAAGGAGCCAGTAGCCTATTTCAATTTTATCAGAGCAAACTTATTAATTAGTACTAGATGTGATTGACTAAAAGAGGTTGTAACTTAAATGGTTGATTAGAAACATGGACCACAGTTTCTAATCTATAGTTAAGTTACTGATTGTAAGGCGTACCAACACGGTGAACGAATAGCTTCGGCTTGGCGGGGAAATTGTAGTTGACGACGTTGTCGAGCAAAGGGATGTCGATTCCTCTGGATGCCACGTCCGTCACCAGAAGCACGCGCACCTTCTTCTTGAGGAACTTGGCGATGTTGATCTTGCGCGCGGCCTGATCCAGGCTGCTGTATATGTACGTGCAGCTGATGCCGGCCAACTCGAGCACCTGCTCTTTTAAATACACAGGCATTTTGCAATATAGAGAGTGACCGACCGATTCGGCAACTTGAAACTGACCGTGCTCAAATACTCGACGTGGAACTTGGTCGCGAGGAAAACCACGGTCATCTCTTGCGGCTTGATCAGGTTCTGAAGCAGATGCAGCAACACGGCGGTCTTGTCTTCCATCCGAACGCTAAGGAACGCGGTCTGAAATCACATGTGTAATTCGTAAGTTTGCACAAATATCAATGCATTTATCGATACAAGAGTACATCTGCGTAAAGGTTATTAACGAGACGCAACCGTATCGCGCAAGTTACGCCGTCGCAAATCTTTACTTTGAGATTTTCGCTCAGCTTCTCGTCGACGTCGAGCCTGATGAGGACAGGATCGCGAAGACCCAAGCGCGCGAAATCGACGAGCATCTTGGGCAGGGTGGCGGAGAAGAGCAGAGTCTGCCTCGTGTCCGACAGCCGCTTGATGATCTCGTGAAGCTGGTCCTGAAACCCCATCTCGAACAACCTACGCGAACCGACATCGATCGCCCGTTTAAAAAAAACCAACCCAAACCGTCACACACCCAAACCCTAACCTAACCTGTCCGCTTCGTCGAAGACAACGTATTCTACCGATGTCAGTTTCAGGTTCATTTCGACCATAACGTGTAAGAAACGACCGGGTGTTGCTATTAGACTGCAAAAAGGAAGACAACGAGTTCGGTGACACGACATCGTAAGGTTTTTTTTCTAAAGGTGAACTGACAAGGTTTTCCAAGGTGCCCTGAAAATTACGTTAGAAAACCTTGTAGTTTCTCCTTGAATGTGTGTTCTGCCCTTACATATCTGGGTTCTCGTGTACGGCTGCGAACTGATCTTCCATTCTGCAAACGGAATCAAAGCGGAATCATATTTTGCACATTTCAGACAGTAAATACTCGGGCTTACTTGTGGCCTCCTAATATGGCAACCGCTTTCAAGTTCGTGTATCTGCCCAACTGCAAGAATTTAAACGTATAAAGATCGAGAAAGCTAAACGGAAGCGTACACGCAATGAGCAACCTCTTTGGTGAATTTGAGCGTTTGAAGGGCCAGTTCCCTGGTGGG